>JAAGNO010003262.1:3011-23463 GCA_033439905.1 Ceryle rudis | reverse complement strand
TTTTTCTTCCCTTTTACTGGAAAACCTCTTTTTTTTTTTCCTTTTTTCTTTTTTTTTTTTTTTAATTTTTTTAATTATTTTTATGTAAAGAAGCACGTAGGCCTCTGGGTAGCTTTGCTCTGATGGATATTTATTCTGGTTGGAATCCTAAAAGTAATTATTTACTGATTTAGTATTAAGTACGAGAGAAAACAACTGGCTAATGAAAAAAAAGTGTGTAAAATGTCCCATGGAAGTGTGATTTAAATGAGACACATTATTCTGAAAAAATGAGATTACTACTACTGGAAATTTATATCATAGTCTTAAGTATTATTTTTGTTTTACCTCCATTATGACAGTTTCAAAATACTTGCGCAGCTTCTAACAGTGCAAATATGCAAGTGTTTTAAGTTATTTGTAAATCATTCCACTTTGCAGTAGTTACAGTAGGTGATAAAAAAGAATATTTCAAATGAATATATTCTTTGGGAGATGAAACACCTTGGGAAAAGTATAAAAATGAATTTCTAAACACAGATCAAGCTACTCCACATGATAAGATTTCATATGGTTGTCATTTCTGCTTTTATTGCTCAGTGAGAGGTGAGACATTGTGTGACTAGACAAGTTTTATCTTACTGGAGGATTTCTTAAGAAGGCTGTTTTACACAGTTTTATGAAATGCCAGTTATTTTCCAGTTAAAGTTTCCAATGAGCTTCCTTAGAAGTCTCCACCAGTCCCTTTCATTCCCTCAGAACTTCAAAGATAGGTTCAAATTTTACCTTGAATGCTCACTCAATTCTTTGCTCTGTGATGTTTATAGTAACTTGAATTTGGACACAACCTGTAGTTAGAAAGACATAAGGGCTGAGGTACAAAGCACCATCAAAGGAGACACACAGTGGGACAGAACCCTGCCATGTGCCCTCTGATTCTCTAGCAGGGCACATAAGAAAGAATTTAAGCAGGTATCCTGTTGTACCTAAACCCTAGAAAAAAATATTTTATAGTATGTACTTTCATGTATTACTTTTATCACTTTTCTCCGTTTGTGTCACAAAATTAATATTTTCTTAATGTTGTTTTTGAGTGTGAGTTAGACTTTAAATTGAAAAAATAAAATTTAAATAGACCTCAAAATGTTGCGGTCAATGGCTCTATGTTTAAGTGGAGACCAGTGACAAGTGGTGTTCACCAGGGGTTGGTACTGGGACTTGTGCTGTTTAACATGTTTTTCAATGGCATGGACAGTGGGATTGAGGCACCCTCAGCAAGTCTGCAGATGACACCAAGCTGTGTGGTGTGGTCAACACGCTGGAGGCAAGTGCTGCCATCCAGAGGGACCTCGATAGGCTTGAGAGGTGGGCCTGTGCAAACTTCATGAAGTTCAACAATGCCAAGTGCAAGGTCCTGCACATGGGCTAGGGCAATCCCAGGCACAAATATGGGCTGGTTTGACAATGGATTGAGAGCAGTCCTGAGGAGAAGGACTTGGTTGATGAGAAGCTCAGCATGACCTGGCAATATGCATCTGTAGCCTAGGAGGTCAACCATATCTTGGACTGCATCAAAAGAAACATTGCCAGCAGGTCCAAGGAAGTGATTCTCCCTCTCTGTTTTTGTGAGACCCCACTTGGAGTCCTGCATTCAGCTCCAGTGCCTCTGGTGTAAGAAGGAAGTGGACCTGTTGGAGAGAGTCCAGAGAGGGCCATTAAGACGATCAGAGGGCTGGAGGTCTTCTTGTAGGAAATCGGACTGAGAGAATTGGGGTTGTTCAGACCGGAGAAGAGAACGCTCTAGGGAGATCTTGTAGCAGCCTTCCAGTACCTAATAGGGGCTTACAAGAAAGCTGAAGAGGGACTTTTCGCAAGGGCATATAGTGATAGGACAAGAGGTAATGGCTTTAAACTGAAAGAAGATAGAGATTAGGTGTAAGGAAGAAATTCTTTACTGTGAGGGTGGCGAGAGACTGGAACAGGTTACTTGGAGAGGTTGCCCTATCCTTGGAAGTGCTCAAAGCAGATTCATCCAGCCTGGTCTACTGAAAATTGTTCCTACCCATGGCAAGGGCGTTGGAACAAGATGATCCTTAAGGTCTCTTCTAATCCAAACCATTCTATGATTTTTTATTTTTTTATTTTATTTTATTATTATTTTATTTCTGATAGTTAACAGCTTGACAGAAGTCTGTAGATTGTGATCAGAACATGCCTCTTAAGTAAAATGTATTTGAATACTCTGTTTAATTTTGAATTGTTAGGAAAAATAAGTCTGTGTTTTTGCTAAGAGGTATGCTGTAGTTCTGTGAATTGACTGATAAATCCAAATGTGCTATAGTCCAGTAGAAGAAAACATTGTTTTATGCAAAGAAATAACTCAGTCGATAGTTGTTTTTAGCATTAATTGTCTTGAGGGTAAACAATCTCTTAGTTTAGAGACTGTCATTCACACACAGAGTAATGCTTTCTTCCACACAATGTCACCTGCTCTTTTACTTTCAATGGCACTAAAAAGTCCATGAGATTATCTGCACATCAACTTTTTAACTTTTTCCTTTGTTCCAGCATTTTCTTAGTTTAGAAAGTGACTGAGGAGTGATGTGGTTAAATCAAAGCATCTGAAAGAACATATGATAAAATATCCATGCAAAAAAAGTGTGAGATTTAAAAAAAAAATATGCATGTATATTGTTGTTTTATTTTTGTCTTGGCTATTAACAGCATTTTTGCAAAGGTTTTGTATGTTTTAAGTGATGGGAAATCCTGTTATTTTCCAACTTATTTCCACATCGATAGGAGAGACAACACTGGTTGAAGTGCTGTATTGCACAAAGGAGATACAGGTAAAGGGTCACACTTCTTTTAACCACGTCCCACATGATTCTTTTGGGAGCATCTCTTTGGGACTTCAAGAACTTGAAAGAGGAATCAAGCTGTAAGCAAAGAATACTCAGCAAGATTTTAACTAGGTTTTGGATACAGTCTGGTTTGTAAAGGGTTGTGGAATCCATCAGGATGGAAGTCATTAAAAGTGTGCCTGTTTTCTGTTCTCATGAATTGTGTTACCCCATAGCCTACTGAAATATGCAGATGCGACTGAGAATAATCAAGCATAGCATCTTCTCATATTTTAATATAAACTAGCTTATCAGCAGATAAGAAAAAATAGGCATGTCATGTAATCAAGGAAAATGAGATAAATATTAGCATATTAAATCACCTCTACCTATAAACTGAGCATTCAGCATTTCAAGGTGAGAATGTCCTTTGTGAAGAGAAGCAAACTTTAATGTGTATAAAAGAATTACAGAATGGTAGGGGCTGAAAGGGATCCCTGGAGACTCCAACCCCCCTGCCAAAGCAGTCTCTAAATGAGAAGGTTGCACAGAAACACATCCAGTTGGGTTTTGAAAGTGTCCAGAGAAGGAGACTCTGAGCCGTCTGTTCCAGTGCTCTGTCACCCTCACAGTAAAGAAGTTTTTCCTTCCTTCTTCAGAAAATTATCATAGCAAGTAATTTCCTATATTTCCTTTGAAATTATCTTTGATACCTGCCTTTGAGTAAGAATTCTCTCTTTCAGAATCAAACTTTTTTCTATCACTCTCTCCTTGGACTAAAATACTCTTTATGGCATCCCATTTGTTGCCATGGAAATGAATGGAATGACAGATTCAACGTGGTGCATTGTCTGGAAGAAAATGTATTGGGGGAAGAACGGGGTGGGGGGGGAATGCAAATATTGAATTTGAATAGGTTACTTTTGGTAATGATTATGAGGAAAATAGATCTTGGCTGAAAGAATGGCTTAAAATCTAATGTGAACAAAATTTTGGGAAAAAAAAAAAAATCCCATAAGAAAGCTTTTGCTTTTGCAGCTGCATTTTGCAGCTTTGACCTCCTAGGTCAGTGGTGTCGTTTGGAAGGAGATGTTTGATAACTGTTAGGGAATTGTGTCCTTGAGGAGAGTTTTGTCATCTCTGTGCTTATTCATGAGGAATGGGACTGTATCAGCCAGCTTCTACCTGCCAGCTGCTCTGGAGAGATTCAGAGCGATGATGGACTTACTTTTTGTTATATTTTGGGCATCTGGCTAGAGGCATATCTGTCACCACATAATCATGCCGTTCTGCTGCATCACTGCACACCTAGAGTTTGGGAAGAGGACACAAGCCTACAGCTGTGTCGGATACAATGGTTGTGCAGGTTTCAACAGCTTCTTTGCTGAGGATTAGCTTTCACTGACTAGATGTTACTTGAGTCATTAAGCAGGAATTAAAAAAATTTGTGCTTTGTTTTCTTTTTGTGATGTGTAACTGTTTATTCCATGGAGTCTGATGAAGCAAGCCAGTCCCTTGGGCAAAAACTAACTACTTCAGAAGAAATGTTAGCTTTCCATGCTGGAGATAGTCAGTGCCTCCAGGTCTAAGAAAACTTTCATATTTTCCTGCTCAGTTGAGTGAAACTTAGGGTCTATATATTTTTCCCCATTTTACAGTGCAATTCATGGAATGCAGCTGTAATTGTTGCATTGGGATGCTTTAGGATCATCTCACTTACCTAGTCATCAGGAAGCAAGATGTGCTTTCCTGTAGCTGTAAAGGCTGTTTCTTTTTCCACTCAGGTAAGGATATTTCCCTTCAGTAGTAAATGAGTAATAGGTAACTAATAAGAAAGGGATATGTCAGCATCCTCTCTCTGACTATGCTCTTCAGGAATGTTAATAACTCTGGAGATAGCCTTGGGTCACTTTTCAGGAATGAAGTGAGGTTGATTTTCTGATGTCCATTATATGCTCTAGGGTGTCTGTATTGTGATAAAGATTTGTGTCTTTGTTTTTGGAGCTGCAAAGAAGGGAGACGTCTACCTGAACACCTCACTGGGCTGTGTATCTTTTCCTTTTCTACAAGCTCCAAAACATGCAACCAGACTGATTTGCTTTGGGAACCCAAAGCTGTACCATCTTATTGTGGTTCAATAAAATTCCCCAAAAGAGAGAAATAGTCTAGAACATTGATTCTCCATATGACTTGCTGTCTACCTTAAATTCAGTCTAGTGATAATTGTTTGGAGGAACTCTAATCTTCATGAATTGACAAGGATTCTTTGAATCTTCAGGGACACGTTATCAATGATATGTCAACCCTAACAATAAATGGGAAGTCATATTATGAGGACTGCAGGCTTTGGGTAAGCCTTTAACTAACTTGTTCTATGCATCAGTATCCTCTACTAAGGTAAAAACCTCACTTGTCTATTCATATTCTATTTTAACAGAATATCCCTTACCGCCCTTGAAAGGGATAGTTTTAGCTAGATTTTTGTTGTTCTAATCAGACCACATAATATTCTGTCATTCACTCTTTGTTGTCATCATGTCATTGTGTTGATCTTTGATAGATGTAGCTGAAGCATATTTTAGTCAAGGCAAAAAAATTAGTTCAATTTAGCACTACAAGATGGAAGAGCCACAGAGGGCAGTCTCATCGAGGCAAGGGTCAATCCTCTATCATTATTTTCTTTATTTAAGCAAAGGGGCCTTCAAGTGTTTTCTCCTGCATGTTCAGCTACCCATAATACATCTTTCTACAGATATTAGTTTAACTTTTCCTATGAAGCTCGAGGATAGAGGCTTAATGCTCCCCTTAATCTGTTTCAGTGCTCAGCTGCCCTTATTCACATCTTCCATAGTGCACTTTATAACCCGAACAATTTCTCTTTATAGTATCTTTTTTAAATTGTATTTACAGAATATTGTACACTCCACACTCAGCTGTCTTGTCTATAAAATAACCAGTAACATCTCTTTCAGTCTTCCCTCATAGGTAATATTTTCAAGTCACAGAATGATTTTTATTGTTCTCATCTGGATTCCCTCTAGTTTGTGCATGTGTCATATGTTGCCATGTCCCACATGTATCAAAATACTTTAGCTAAGAGTTTACCAAGGCTGAAATGACTGAAGGATTCTTTCACTTGCCTTACAGGCTGCATTTCAGCAAGATGGATTTTTTTTTTTTTTTTTTTTTTTCAGTAATACTATACTGATTCATTTTCTGCTTGCTTGTCCCAGATCTTTCCAAAGAGCAGCTCTTTTGATATCTGTTCCAGGGTCTGATCCAGTCCTTATCTGATTAACCTTGTTATGGGTCTTCATTGGGCAATATAGTCACCTACTCCAGTGTAATGTAATAATTCTGGGAGAGTCCTGCTGGTGTGTGTATAACACAGTACTATCTGATCAACAGATAGCATCACCTAATCTGAATTCTGCTGTGCACGGTCTGTAGGAATGAGAGAAAAAGGTTTGCTGAGAGCAGGTGATTTGATATCCATCATTTTATATCTTGAGCATCCCAGTCCCTAAAATTTGGTTTCATGGTCATCAAGTACATGCAGGATTTCAGTGTCATGATCTCAAAATAGCAATTAAATATATCCAAAATGGCACATGCTCCCTCTTTGTAAAGGCAAATGTAATCCATGAGATGTATGCTCCACAAGACTTCTACAGCCTGCAGTTTTAAACATACAGAAGTGTGTTTTGATCAAGGTAGTGATCCACATTTTGATGGATCAGTCAGCCCTAACTAATTATCAATGCTTTGTATTGAATGTTTTATGACAAATCAGTAAGGTAAAAGCTTTGCATGTGGACATTCAAAACATTTTAATGTGTTGTTTTGGCCAGACCATTGTATCAAATGGAATATCTTGTCTTGAAGACACAGCATTCTAGTAAACTAGAGATATCGATTATACTTGAAAACACTAACAACCATAAATCTTCAAAGAAAATCTCTTTTAAAGATATATTTTTAACACATAAAATTATATTTTTAATACTGCAATCTAAGAACAGTTTGGGTTTTTTTCTTTAAAACACAACACAGAGCTGTAATACAGAATCACATCCATCTGGTGTTTCGTCATGCATGTGTAATTTTCTATTTCTGGTGAAGTGTTGTGTCAAAACCAGAAGTTCAGTAAGGAAAACTCAAAGCGCGTACACTGTCAAAGACTGAGTGAAAAGTTTCAAGTTAGCTTTAGCTTTTTGAGAAAAGGGAAGAATTTAGTTCCACCAAACCAAAAATCATGAGAAAATTGAAATTGGCAGTTGAACACACCCACTTCAGACATGATTTATGTAGTTGTATTCACCTCCCAATGAGGTTAGGAAAACATATTTTTCTTGCATTAAGTATCCTGCACTGATCACCTTACATATAATGAAATCAGATTCAACCCCGAATGGTACTACATGATGTGATCTGAAAATGTTCTGGCTTTGCTCACTTTTTTTACCTATACTAATAAACCCAAGCCATTTTCAGGGCTCTTTTTATTCATCAAAGGAATTGTTGCACTACTACCAAGAATGTTTGTCATGGTACTTTCAGTCTTGGGTTTATAATCAAGTTACAATGTGTGGCCTCCTGTTAAGAAACAAAGAAATTAGCAGTTCCAACATTAGCTGGAAACTACTGGGTAGCAAACTGTTGGGTATTTTCAAGATTAGTTTTCGTAAGAATGACAGAATGGTGTTGTGACATAGAAGTAGTTACTAGATATCCAAATAGCACCTGATTGAGAGCTTATGTCCTATTGCAAGAAAAAGAGAAGCTCTTGTGGAGAGAGGAGAAAGGAAAGTTTTGCTTCCCCTTATCTACCTGAGCTTATATGTGAAAAATTATTTTGGGGTACAGATTGCTTTGTCTTTGGTTGGAATTTGTTTGTAGAGGCTGAAATTAAGATCTGAAAGAGGATGTCTGTTGGAGCATTGGCTGAGACATGTCTGAGATGCATCCTTGCAGTTTTGTACTCTGGGTTATACTGTATGTGGACTTTATGCCGAACTGTTACATCACCAGAAATCCCTGCCAGATGATTAATGCATTTTAGTGAAAAGAAGGCCATTTTCGCTTCTACTTCTCAAGTGATTGTTATACTCACTAATCGTTATACTGACAACGGTTTTCTCCACTTTGCTTTTTCTTCTTCTAGTAACAGGCTAACACTGTCTACCTTATGTCATTCAGTAAATCCTCAAAACCATTCCATCAATAGGTGAGATAACTGTTATTTCACATTTCAAATAATTCTTATGTTTTACTGTTCGATTATTTATAGTCACTGAACAAAGCCCATGAAAATATTGGGTTTTGTATGTGAGTTTGAATCAACGTATTTGTTTAGCTTTTAAAGGCACAAAAGCAAAGCATAGAGTTTCTCATCTGACTTTTAAAACATAAAGGCAAATGCCCTCTTATTGCTGTAGTCCTTTGACTAATTACCTCTTAGAACTATAGTTAAGCTGCAATTGATTCTGTAATAATTGGGTGTTACCAGGGATGATGCATATCATAAAGCAAATCTTTGATAGGAAGAGATTGCCAAGTTAGGTACACTGTAATTATTCAAGGACAGACAGTATTGAAAAACAAGCATTTAAAAAGGTCAGGCTAAGCAATTATTTTGGTTTAGAATAACCCTTCTCTGAAATGTTTCTACTTTCTGTGTACTGTGAACAGCTCTGATCAGTGTCAGAAAAGAGCCAAGCTTATGCTTATGAGTCCTGTAGTCAACCAAAGACACATGTGAAGTTGTTAGAGTGAGAAAGCTCTCTGACAGTAAATAAGAACTTGTGAAGATTTCTGCACCAAGTAATAATTTTCAAATGTGAATTAATAAGCATGTCTCACAAAGAGCTCAGCATGTTGGATTTTCAATAATTTGTAAAGTCTTGCAATGGGAACTCAGCTCTTTGAACAGCTGATCTGTAAAACAGGCTAACTGACACTGTGGCATTAGATTGCAGTTATCAGAACGTTTTGTTAAAGAATTTGAGTCTTTGGTGTTCTCAGGTCATGGTGGAGCTAGAGTTCATGGGTGTGCTGGTGACCAAAAGTTACAGAGATACTGTACTACAACTGAGTACATCTCATTTTCCATATACAATAAGCTAACTAACTGTATTAAGGACTTCCATATATATATTTTCATATTCTTAAGACTTAAGGCAAGAATTTATGACCAAATTCTGGGAACAACTTGTTTTACAAATGTTATTTCTATTTCTTTCATGAAGTGGTAAAAGAAAATACATGTATGTGCATAGATTCAGATAGAAGTGTATGCATCTTGACAAACAGTAAGATGGTACAAACAACAAAACACAGACAGGTCTTCTGGTTTGGTGTTTTTTTTTTATTTTGGTTTCATTGCCAGAGTGGCATCGAGGGACATTTCAGAAGCAATGTGATGGTTTTTCTTCCTCTGACTGGCACAATTATTCCAATAAAGTAGGTAAATACTGTATCTCAAGCAACTGGAAATGCAGGAAATCAAACCTTTGTATGAAACTTGCTTCTGGAGGCACCCAATATAAAAATTGGACAGTCCATAATGATTTCTGGAGCATGGTTCTGATCCTGCTGACACATAAAAGCCCCAAAGATTGAACAGGGAAATACAAACTATTGTTGCAGCCGCAGCTGATATTTTTGGTAGCTTCATTGGCTTCCTTGTGGTTGGCCATTGGAAGGCACCATCACATACCTGTTTACACAGAGTCAGAACACTGCAAAACATACCTTGGCTTTATTGAACATACCTGAATAAAATCTTCTAATTATATCTCAGAGTGCTCTATGCTTAGATTAAAACATAGTGAAACCATACCTGGGTGACATTCTCCAGGGGCACAGATTCCCATGTTTGCAAAAACATCTATCTAGTCAGGAGTCTGGGGGGATTATTTCCAGAATACAGTAGTACTTGTTTCAAAATATGACTGACAAATCTGATTGGCTATTTATAGAGATGCTGTTTTCTCCTAAAGCGGAAATACACTGAAATTAAGTGTAAGGCCTGGTGATGATAAAGCATCTACTGAAAAACCAAAGGAAGATTGCTTATTTGAGATAATGTGTGGCTGATTTTCTCTACAGTACCTGGAAAATGCAACATCATGGGTAGACTGTTGAAGCAGCCAGAAAGAAACGTCAAGGGTGTTCCAGCCATGAAAATTTACGTTTGAGTTGAATATCTGTGTACTAGCATGCAACTATTCATATATAATCAGAGGGGGAGTAAGAGTATTTTTTTATAATCTCCCTATATACATAAAGGAGAAGAATGCTTTAGGTTAGCATTCACTCAAAACATGAGTGCATACGAGTGAGTGAGTGGAGTTTGAGTGCACTTCTTGGTAATTTTATTTATTTATTTAATACAGATTATTTATTTTAATAATGCACAATAATTCTTAAATGATAAAGTAAATCACTGTGTAGCAGCAGCACTGAACCAAACAAATTGCTACTACTTGCAAAGATACTTACTCTAGTATTAAATACTTCTGTATTCCAAGTAACAAATCAGAAAAAAAAAATAGTTGTTATAAGGAGAAAGATGCCAGTAGAATGGGGAGCAGGCTCTAAGAGCATCACAGAAAGTAGATGGGAGATGGGATGATGTGTAAAACTAGGGACTGAAAAGGAGAGATAGCAGATAAGATGCATATGCTTATGAAGCAACTGCCTCCCAAGCAGAAACAGGTCACGTTGGGTGGAAGCAAAACAACCTTAGGACAACAAGAAGAGTGACCTGATAAAATGCATTATACTGAAAAGGAAGAAAAAGCTCCAGGAGTGGGGGAGGGAGGATGCTCTGCGGTGAAGACTGAAGCTGACAAATGAAGGGCAGAGTACAGCCAAACAAGGGGACAAACTTGCAAGTGATTAAATAGACAATTCAAAAGACATTAAGTTCCTGTAGAAGACAGATGGAGTTGACATTAGGAGAAGAAAGCTGCAAATAGAAATGGGAGGAGCAACTGAACTTTGTTTTTTTCTCTAGGGAAGAATTTTATGTTGCCCCCCCCCCCCCTTCTTTTTTTTTAGCAGAAATGGCAAAGCAGATGAGAAACTTATAGAGGAACAATGGTTATTCTTTTATTCACTTCCTGTTGTCTGCATGCAGATCTGATCTCTGCCCTTCAATGAATCATAACTGTCTGGTACGCTAGATGCTTAGACAGATTAATTTGTATTAACACTGCTAATTTATGTGACAGATTATGCTATCACTGTTAACTTTTAGGTGCAGGATTACCTGGGTTTAATCTGAAAAAAGATCAGTATTATTTTTATACATAATTGTACATTATGGCTGTGCATACATGATGAGCATTAGAAAAAGAGGCCTCTGCTACACAACTCAGATGTGAGTCCAGCAGAGTTTGATACTCCCCTCTAATTTGGATGTATTCAGTTTTGACTTGGCTCATTATGAATGGGGAGACCAGCTGCAAAATTCAGATGTTGTTCTAAATTTGGAATCTGAAACTTGCCAGAGGTCAGGGACTTTCAGAGATAAAAGTGAGATTTAGAACTATCTCTAATAAGAAGATAATATATATTTTAGAAGGAGTGACTCCAGACTTCCTCTCATCTGTGATTTACTAGGTATATCACACAGTGAAGGTTTTTATGAAAACTCTGTTTGTATGACCCTCAGTGACAGTTCCGTGTATTGCCTGGATCAGATTCTGATCTTTTATTGCTCTAAATCAGTTGTAAATCTGTAATATTTCTATCAGGCATGAGAATGGAGTAGCATAAATGAATAGTATGTATGGCATATATGGGCATACATGTCACTTATGTTTATAACATATCATTTGTGATTTCCAATTACTCTTTTCAAGTTCTTGGAGCTAGAACAGGAAAACACTTCCACACCTAAGGCAGGATTTAGGCAAAATTAAGATAGTATATTACATAACTCTAAGCCAAAATGCCTCATTCAGCTCTTAGCTCTTTCCTGAAACAGGGTGCCTGTGTCTTTGACCTGATGTTTTTTGTAGGTGTCCAATCAGTTGATGTCATGTGTACTTCTCACAGGGATCCCTGATGACTTGTGTGCCCCAAACCACCTTGCAGCTAGGCACAATTATACTCATCAGGAAATGCGGTTGTTTATTATTCACCTTATTACTGTAGTCCAGGTCTTTCCTGTCAAACCCAAATGTCAGGCAATATTGTTAGTATCCTGTGGGAGTAGGAGTGGGAAACCAGGAAACCTACACAGCACCACAGAGAATAACAAATACATCTTCCTAGTTTTACCTGACATACTGATTCACAGTACTGAAATTTTATATTATGCTAGTGTGCTTCTGGGAAGCAGAGATATGGAGAACAGTACCCTAAAGAGGCTTTGTGAGGAAGGGATGGAGAGAAGCACTACGCTATGCAGAACTTGCTGTCAAGCACTGCTAATCAGTTAAAACCCACACAGGGAAGGGAGCAGACCTCTGCCAGCATCCTCAGCTCTGAGAGATGACTAAAAACACAGCATGAATTGAACACCAGGTTTGCTACATGACGCTGCTAAATATCTGATGTGAAGCTGAAACTTGAATCATTCAGGTGTCACCCTGCATAGATTTTTCAGGTGCTCCCAATAGTCATGCTGTAGATTTTTGTTTTCTACATCTTGTCCATGATCTATGGCTTATATCAAGGTTTCATGTATTTAAAAATACCTTGCCTAATACCTTTTTTTTGGGTGGGGGATGTTTTGTGTGTTTGTTTTTTTCTTTATATAATAATCCTATGAGTTTCGAATAGAGCCCACCTGGCCATATTTTAACAGGAATGCTTTGCTCTTTATGTAGTTCTGTGGAAACACTGATTTTCTCAGTATGTTTCCTTCTTCTTTGGAAAGTGGTTGCTCTCCCTGCTATCTAATAGCAGCTGTCTTCATCGCTTATTTTCATTACATGAAAGAGATTGTAAAATCTATATGTTGATTCTGTGGACTCGAGTCATGTTCACTATAGAACACTTAATTATTTAAAACCATTCATGAGTTCATCATCTTACCATCTCTGAGAAAGCAAGTTTGTTGCTTTGATGTGGAGGAGGTGGGTCCTACGGTAAACACTTGCTGGCACACAGAGAGATATAGCAGGTGATTCTAGGTGGGAAGGTATGAAATCAATGACAAGAGCTCAGAAAACATCTGAAACCAAAATTGTCATTGATGAAAGGGGCTCAAGATGTGAAAAACTATAGATCTGAGCCACTGCAAAGTAAAAATTATATGGCAAACAGAAATGAAAAGGAAGGACTGATTGGCTCAAGGGGCTTGTAATTGATACAGAAACTTCTGCACCTGGGTCAGCAGCTTGAATTTGCACAGATTTACATGTGACTACTGTTGAAAAATCATGAAAATGTTCTTTTGTTTATTTCCTTGGATTGATGCCAAGAGAATCATTATGACACTTTTTCTATGTTACTCTTGACAGTCCTAAAACTTGAGATCGGATTCACAAAGGTGTTTAGATGCTTAGTGTGCATTAAGTACACTTGCAATGCAGTTAATCACATAATTAAAATAAGTGTATAACCTTAAATTTCAGTTGTCTGAATGAGTCTTGTATTATACCTGTCAGTTAAGCAAGACTACTGACATTGTGTGGGGTCCTAGTGAGTATGGTTGGTTTGTGCTCCACTACTTACACCAGTCCAGCCATAAATATGTCTGCATTTATTGGCATAAACTAGGAGTATGTTGAAAGTAATGGAGTTCTTAATTACTTTGTTATCATTCATAAATGTGCTGTTATTTTATTGATATGTTTACTATTATTTCTCTTTGTAAGAAATACTGAGCTGAAACTTTTAGACTGTCTTGAATATCAAAGGTAGTTCATACCCAAAAACACTGTAGAAGAGCTTTTATGGACTGTCTTTGTTCATATTTGGGAAGTGAGGTTATTCTGATTTCTGGGCAGGATGTTTTGTTTTCAGTTTGATTTTTTTGCTTTTGCTTTCTCTGTTGTGTGAGTGCATTGGGTTTCTTTAAGTGTTTCATAATTCTGCCAGCTCTGTTAAGAGAATAATCACTCCAGGCAGGAGGAGCAGCTGAAACTTTCACCCCATACATGGATCAGCTCACAAGGTGAAAACTCCCCATCTTTAAATCTTATTTCAGGGTCTGAACTAGAGTGACTCTGACAGCAATGTCAACACAGTGTCAGAAGCCAGATAGACAGGACTGTTCACAGTCAAGAAGTTTGGAAGCAGCTTGCACTTTTTGCTGGATCTGCTCTTAAAACTTCTTGTTTCCTCTGGTGGGATAACAAAGACTATCCCTTCTAAATGTGTGCCACAAACCTCCAGCTGAAATATGGATTCAGAGTGCACATTTTGGAAGACATGGTCTATGTCCTCTCCTTGCTATAATCTTTGGAGCAAATATGGTGGGTTTTTTTATATACACTGTTAAATAGAGGACCTGCAAAAAGTTCTGACATAAAAAAAGTTGATGGTTGGTATACAGGTATAAAGTCTTTCTCATTGATGACTTCATGCTGGGATCCATGAGAAATGGACGTATCATTAAGCCTGGGTTACACTGTCTCAGTAATGAAAAGGAGCTTTGCTGTAGTGAAGAATTTCTGTTATGTCTGAGTATAAGCTACACAGCTTACTTGTAATTTTACTTGGTTTAGAACTAGGTCTAAAACAGAATTAACTGAACAGCTTTTGTCTGTAGGGGAAGATGACAAGAACGTTATGCCAATTAGTGCAGCACTGAATTGCTCAATAACTTCAAGCTCAAGTAAAGGCAGCTATAAATCTCAGAGCAGCTGTCATGCCCATCCAGTGAGAAGTTCAGCATCTGAAATGCTTGTTTAGAGACATGGCTGAGGAAATCAAACCTTGTAGTCATTATATATAATCTGAAGAGAGGCAATAGATGAAGTTGTGTGGAAGGGTTGATCCATGTATGTTAAATTAGGTGAGTTGTTATGCAAATAGCAACTACTTGTTAGGGGAAACATTACAAAAAGCCTTAGTGTGTCTCCCAACAAACACAATCCACTGGGAATAAGAAAAGTGAAGGTTGCTGTTAGGCTTGATAGAGACATGAGGAGTAAATTTCTGCTGCTCCTATAGCAGGTTAGTTTGTATCATCCTCAGAGGCAACCAGCTCAGCTGGAGGCACATCTAAATAGCTCCCTCACTGACTTGTTTGTTATGTCAGTAATATGAGCAGAACTCACGGAATTTTGCATTTTAGTTGTATAAATCCAGACTTGAGACTTGTCTAAATCCTTTTAGAGGGTGGAGGTAAAAAAAAAAAGACACTGTTGGATTACTTTTATTATGGTGAGATGCCCTATGCGCTGGTAGTGTCTATTAACTCAATTTCCTCTAAAAAGAAAGTGGAAATGTAGACGCCTATTGCAGAATCACCTATATTTTAATACTACAGAATAGAAACCAGATTGAATTACAGGGTGATACCCATTGTTATGGATATCACAACTGACTATGCCTTCTATTATGCAGCTTTCAGAAGTCGTGCATCAGGGAATAATTTGTTTCCAGTGTTTCTCTGCCATTAATTGCCTGCTATGACAGTCTTTTAACTTATTACATTTGTATAATGTGTAGTCATCTCCAGCCAGCATGGGTCAGTGTGACATCAATTAAAGCTCAAAATGAAGACACAAGTGTTAAGAGAGAAGTATGGTTGGTGCTCAAAATAAGCACTTAACTGGACTAATGTGTACTGTGTTAGCCATCATGTTTCATTTCAGAGTTTCCTGAATCATAATCAAGGTGACTAATGGCCCTGCATTCTTCACAGGAAAGTAACTATTTGCATGGCACGTTGAAAAGGAGTCAACATAGACAATTTCTAAGATAAAGACAAATACAAATTATGGCTTTTGTCACCATCCATTTCCCTGAGATTAGGGCAGTCTAATAACAGGATATATTTACTTTGTATGTAGGACTTTAACCTATCACAGTCTGTCTTGCACAAATGACAGTCAGCCATCTATGGGTTACATAAAGTTCTAATTTAATCCCTTAAATGTGTGATGAAAATAGGAAATTCAGAGAAAGTGAAGGCTTTCTGTTTTACCTCCTTCATTATACTTGCTTTGTCTATTTGCATATGTTATTTGCTGGAGAGTTATATTTGTAAAAGGGAGGTAGACTTGAACAGCTGGGAATACATTTTCTTTGAGGCTTGCTTCTAATATTTGAATGCTTTTACTCATTACGAAGGGCTCGCACGAGATGATTATATAATTACAATTGCAAATAAGATCTCATGGAGCAATACCTTATTTTATGTTTGGGGTACCTGACTGCCATACTACCAGGTTGCGGAAATCCAGGCCAAAGAAATTTGGAAGGAGTCACTCAGCTCATCTTCCATCTCCAAGACAGGGCAAACTATACCTGCCTCATTTGTGGCAAAACATAAATCTCCAGTCATGAAGAGTGCCTATGGATCTTTTAGAGCTTGTGCAGGGTTTCACAGTGGGGAAAAATGAGGATGAGACATTCAGAGAAATTCCTAGAAGCTCTCTCTTACTCCAGCTTAAAACTGTTACTACTTATCTTTATCACAAACAGATTACTTCCATATTGCAGAAAACTTGTGTACAGCTATTATGTGTCTCTTGTCTCTCCTGGACAAAATAAATGGCATTCTAGCAACCTTTTTCTTAGATTCACTAACATTTCCTGTGATGCTGATTATTCTCATTCATCTTCACTGGAATCCATCCAGCAAGTCCTGCTTTGTCTCCCTTGAGATTCAGCAAAGTGCCTTATGCTGGATACAGTAATTTCTGAAGGCTGTCCTACGGGGTAGCAGAACATTGCTGGATTTCACACATCTCTTATGTGGCACTCTTTTTCATACATCTCAGTATATTGTTTGCCTTTCTCTCAGTAACTTCAGTTCCATGTCATAATCTAGCTCCTTCTCTGTTGACCTGCTCCTTCACCTTCAGTCCCTCATCTGGAGTTTGCATGGCTGATAATTTTCTCTGTGTAAAATGCTGCACTTGCCTTTATGAAATTACATCCTTTTTTTTTTTTTTTTACTCCCCTATTATCAGTCCAATTAGTCAGGCTTGCTTTGAATTCCAGATCTGTCCTCCCTAGTTTGAGGATGTCTGTGAATTTAAAAGCTTGCTCACTACCAAAGCCCCTAATGAAAAATATTGAATAGTACTGTATTTGGACATAATCCAGGGAATACTGCTCATGACGCTTTCCACTTTGGAACTGATTGAAGTGGTTCTCTGACTATAGTTTTCCAGCCAGTTAGATACCTGCTTGATAGGCATTGCTCCCCAGTTCGTTCGTGAAATACTGGAACTAGAGAAAAAAACCCTGCCTATCTGCTAAATTGGGTCACCACATTTCTTTCTCTTTGATAAAAAAATGAAGAAAGCAGATATCCATCCATGTTAAAACTTTGAATGAAAATTTGTGTTTGTACAAGCCAAAGTTGTTCTTATTGCTAAAATAGAAAATAGTCTCAAACTCTGCCTATGTGGTGAAACCAGCCACAACCATTAGCAAGTGTATGGATCTGTTCCATTCAAGATTGGCTGGACTAGATATTGGCCAAAGACACCTGTTTCTGTTGTCCTGACCTTTGGACTGGTATGTATGGCCCATGTACTGTATCAGCAGATGATTAGTTTTGGTGTACAACAATCAGACCTCCAAATATAAATACTATATAGACCTCTGTGGTTTGTAGAGAATGGAGATGTAAGGGTTTTCTATAATTTTCCAGCCCTCCTTTTTTCCCTTTGGGGAAAATGAAACAGTTCAACAAACCAAAAGCTCTCTTTATTCAGTTCTATCCAGTTCTCAACAGCTGTTTCTACTTAAAGTCCACCAACACCTACTGAGTGCTACTGTATGTTTTTTTTCTAGTTGAGCAACAGCTACTTCTCATTTTATTTCAGAGACATGTTTAAAAAAGGGGATGCCATTTATTACAGTATATTGGCAGGGAGAGATTGTTTCATGTACTTAATTTTATTATTTTCTTTTTTCCTTTCCAACAGATTCATTAATAAGAGATGGGATAAAGGAGAAAAGTTTTTGATAAGAACACATAATTGGGTAAAGTTTTGTTTGTAGGACCAATCTGATTATCATTTGGAAAACTGGCAATGAATGTAAGTTGCTGGTAGAATTAATGAGACTGTTTTATTATTTAAACACTAAACTTTCTTAAACTGACTGCAGCAAGTAAACTAATTGTCATATAGATTTGAGCTTGAAATATGTGAATATTGTAGAATAAGAAAAAGTAATACGAAAGTGTATTACTTTCATGTTGTACAATTGAAAAAATAGCAGCTTAAAAAGGAGAACAGAGCTTAGCAGCTTCTTCTGTCTAAAGGTACCTAGACAAGAAAATGGAAATATTTGTTTCTTTGAGAAAGACAGCAATCAGTCATAGTGCCAGGCTGACAAAATTACAAGAGGGATTGATCATATGGGAAGACTCTTGCCCTAAGAATGGGTCAAAGCGAAAAGAACCAGACTCCCAAACCTGCAGTTCTTCCTGGTCCAAACCTGCAGTTCTTCCTGGTGCTCAGAACAAGTGAATGTCCCACAGAGATCCTTGCTGGTCCTGTTCCCAAGGTGCTAGGTGGTGTGTGGCTGGTTAAGCTTGCAAGGAGGGTCATTCTCCCACCAGCAGAATTATCCAGGAACATTTTCTGTTTCTTGGAAATACCTGGAGGAGTTACTTACAGGGGAATGTTGTCTTCATATTACCTTTAACAGATTTCCTTGTATATTTCTCTTGTGCCGGCTCTAAGAAATTTTGAAGTTTCAAAGTAACCAGGAAACTCATAGTAGTTGTTCTTATATCTGCTATAGGTAAATATTTTGTCCATGGGATAACTAACAAAATCAAAATGAAAGTCATAGCTATAAAGTTCTCCCACTGAATTCTATGGGATTAGAGTCACCCTTTAATCCCTTTGATAAAATTGAATACTCAATAGCAGTCATTAGTAATTAGAGGAAAAACAACTGGATTATTTTCTTTAACAGATTAAGACTGCAGATCAGATAAATTTATGGTACCATTTCAAAGTCAATAGCAGTATGATCTGATCTTTATATCCATTGAAAACTTTCTAGAATATAGCCACGCTAGTTCTGCAGATCTAGAGAAACCTGCAGTGATAAGCCTAAACTAAAATGCTGCCTAATTTGAATACTCGGGGAATAAATGCTTTCCTTCCATTCAAAAACTGTTGAGAAGTAAACTAACCAATTTTATGGAACTAAGGACTCCACTACTTTTTTATTTCCTTTGAATAGTTTAGATGACAAATGACAAATAGAAATATCTAAGAAATAGCTGCCTTGTAATGGCAAATGTAAAAGCAAAATTAAATTGGGTAATCATTTTCCCTTTAAAGCTGGCCACAACTGTAAAGAATCTGCTATTTATGTTGTGGATGTTTGAATGCATGTTATTATGTTACTATGATGATAAGGACCACAAATAAAAAGGAGATTACTGAGGGCATGTTAAGAATTCGTTTTTTTTCAATCCTAGTTTTAGCTACAAAGACTGATTTCTAAACTCTAGTTTCCTTTATTCTGCAGCATTTATAGTAGTAAAAGTCCCATAGAGCTCATTGCAGTGAGTTGTTGTGACCTTTTTCAAGCAGCGGTTGTTGTGTTTTATAAGCTTTGCTGAGGAACAGGGACCCATGGGACCCCTCAACACCAACCCCTTTGGTTAGTGGTGTTTATTATAAGAAAATGGAAAATTATAGTCTTGTACAATGACAGGAGAACTGGGCACGAGGAAAGGAAAGACCTGGTGCTTCAGGGTGTAATGGTCTCTTCAACCTGTGAAAATGAGAAAGAAACTGTAATTGTAGCTCTTTTCAGTCTTGCAAGGAACGCTGTGAAAGGAAAATTTCTGTGAAATGGTTGATATTGACAAGGACCTGTCACACTGGGGAGAGAAACTGAGGCTGCTTTTAAGTAGGTGCTTACATCATTCTTCAAAATCTTCTAAGCCACTTCTAAATCATGCCAGACAAATTAAAATATTCAGTGAAATTGAAAGTGGTGCTTTCCAAAGTACAAAACCTAACACAACAAAAAGTAGGTAGTATTTGGACCTCCCAGCACATTTGCATGTAAAGCATTAATTGATTTATTATAAATGAGATTCCTAAAATATTCCTGATAGAGTGGAGACAACAGCACAACTGCTATCAATAATAGTATCAGACACTGACACAGCATGACCTGTACTTCTGCCAGCTCTGATGAATAGTAAAAACTTTCTAGGGATGGAAGTGAAATCCTCTACTTATGTTATCTACTGTGGCATATCTCTATATAGTGGATCTTTTGACTTTTAAATTACACCATTAGCACATGTGATATCCCATTACCTTTTGCTTCCTACTGAAGCATGTATACCACATTCTAGCGTATTTTTTCCACATTTCTTTTCATGCATTTCACTACAATAGTCAATAAAAGGTTATTGCAGTGGATTCTACTAGATTCGGTCTTGCCAAAAAAAAGCGCAAAAATATATATATATAAAAAATCTGCTTGCATTATTCTTTTATATAATT
>JAAGNO010003261.1:0-17690 GCA_033439905.1 Ceryle rudis | reverse complement strand
TGGCCCTGGTGCCACTGGTGTCCCTGGTGTCCCTGGTGCCATCGGTGTCCCTGGTGCCCCTGGTGCCCCTGGTGCCCTCGGTGTCCCTGGTGCCCCTGGTGCCCCTGGTGCCATTGGTGTCCCTGGTGTCCCTGGTGCCATCGGTGTCCCTGGTGCCCCTGGTGCCCCTGGTGCCCTCGTTGGCCCTGGTCCCCCTGGTGCCCCTGGCCAAGGGGAGGTATGACAGCCCCACCAGCAGGTCAGGGGCACGGCAGAAGCTGGCTCTGCAAGGTGGGCAAAGCTCCTTGAGGAGGATGAAATCCACATAACTTGTCCTTTCCGCCTTGTACTGTAAATCCTATACCTGTACAGTCTGTAGGTGTTACGGACAGACAAACCCCTGCCTTCGCCCAGCTCCATCATCCCAAACCATATGGCCTTTATTGGAAGCCCCAGGTACCCCCCAGCTAGAGCTGAGGAGGGTTGACTTCAAACTCCACTAAACAGTGGAAGCACAGTGCAAACAAATGTATTGCAGCATGCAGCTATGCAAATAGCTTTAGAGCACAGCACGTTTTCCCCAGCGTTAATTGCTGCACCACCGGGGTTGCGTAGCAACAGCTCAGTTTGTGTCTCTGATAGCTCCTGCCCCTTGATGCCTCTGACACCTTCTGCGGCAGGCAGGGTAGGAGGAGAGAACAGAGCTGCCCAGGGAAAGCTAGAAGGGCCAGGAGGTAGTGAGGGGCTCAGGTGATAAGATTTACTTGGGATGCTGGACTGTCTTCTGCTGGCTTGGGGTGAGATGTGCAGTGGGGCGTTGGGGTGCAGGAGCAGAGGAGCCCCCAGCAGCTGCAGCCTTGCCTGGCAGCTTTCAAGGCTGGTGGCTAGATAGGGCAGACCTGCCATCTCCCAGACTCCGCAGGAAAGCTCTCTACCAGGTGGATTGTGTCTCCCATTGCAGTGAATCCTTCTGGGTATCCCATACGAGTTTGTGTCTGCAGTTGCAGCTTGGCTATAGGCATAGAGGTTCCCCAGTAAATCACCTCTCTCTGGCCATGGAACTGCAGTAGGCTTGTGGCTTCTCCACCCCTTGAGAGAGATGACACATTCCTCTTGCATACCCGAAAAAGTTTCAGGCCAAGCCCTGTGAAGAAGGTTGAGCATGGGCACTGGGGAGACGCTGTAGATGGCACGGGCTGCCTTGGGCTTCGTCACTTTGCTGAGCCCAGCAGCTTCTGCTGGGCTGACCTGTGCCTCCTGAAAGGCAGGCTTTTTGGAGACAGGGGTGGCTGCCTCCCAGGAACAATTTTTCCTTCTGTTCAAAACCGTGTTCCCAATTCCCAACCTCTGTGTTCACCGGTCAGTCTTCAGCTCCTACTGTGCCTTGGCCAGTAGGGCTGAGTAACCTGTTAGCAGCTGGCACCTTCGCTACTGTGCCTTGGCCAGTAGGGCTGAGTAACCTGTTAGTAGCTGGCACCTTCTGTGGGAAGGCACTGCTTCAGCTCTGCAATCAACTCTCCTCTCCTCTTCTCTCCAATAAGTCATGTAAATATGTAGTTTCTCTGCAAGAGTTTACAGAGTCCATAAGCATCCCTGCCTGAAGCTGTGGGGCACTTGATATAAACTCTTCTATTACATCTGAACATGTAACAAGCTCTTCTCCAAAACTGCCTTAAGTAGTGAGGATGTAGGCAAACCTGTGTCCATTGGCTGTGCAGGAGAATGGCCACGGGCATGTTTTATTTAGTATCAAGAGATAGAACAGACAGTATCGTTGGGAAGTGCTGGGCAGCTACCAAGGCGCTCAGATTCCTGAGTCCCAGGGAGCACAGAGCAATGTCTGAGTTAGCTGGGGATGGAGAGGCACAGCCTGTGGCTCAGCACCCCAGGAGGATGGGGAGTGGAAGGACAAAGGTGGGATCCAGGTGTGCTCAGGTAGCAGGGAGAGCTCTGCCTCAAGCTTATCCTTTGAAACTGAGAAAAAGGGGACACTGTCTGCAGGGTCCAAACAGGGATGGGCTGGGGAAGGAGCAGATGAGCTCAAGGTGAAAAGTTGCAGCCTATCTTTGAACAGAAGTAATGTGAAAGCAGAGGACCTGAATGAAGCACACCTGCAATAGCAGGTGAACTGTGTCGCTGAGCATGAGATGGGTCTTCTAGGGACAAAGAGCATTGAGGATGAATGGATTTATTTCTTTTATCAGGCAGGAGCAGTATTTATCTCTGTTTCTTAAATTTACAGCTTGACAACCCCTGCTATATCTCAGCTTGACTCCTTGGAGTACATTGGGGCAATAAGGTGAAAATGAGCACAATGGCCTCAGTGACGCTTCAGAGGAAGGAACTAATTGAAGGCAAAGTAGAAATACTATCCTGGAGGGTTTAGGACCAGGGAGCACAGGTCCCCTCTGCCACAGGAGCAGGACACGGGTCTTTTTGAGCCCCACACATCTGTGCAAAGCAGACGTGACCTGTGACCAGCTGCATTTAGCATCACTACAGCAAGGCAAGGAAAGATTGTGCCCAGCCACTTTGGTTCCTTCTCCCAGAGCAGGGACTCTGTACACTAGACCCACAATGTCCTCCCTCACCAGGCATTGGCTTGCCTGTACCTCACCTTCTCTTCCTCGCCACTCACCCAGGCGACCACTTCATCTATGCCAGGGGCTCTTCCTTGGCTGCTGTTTGTGTGTAGCACCCAAAAGTGCCCTGGCAAGGAGGGTGTTGGCTGTTTTGCCGCCATAACTGCTTTGCGAGGCTGCCTGGAGCGTGGTGGTGGGATGGGCTGGGGCAGGGCCACACCTCTGCCACTGCCGTTATAAATCCAGGGTCACAGAGGGAAGATGGCTGCCATTCTTAGGAGCTAGGCTGGCAAGCAGGTAAGGAGAAAGCAACCACCCTCTTTGCAAAGGTGGAAAAGAAGTTGTGCTGATCTCTACCTCTTCACAAAGCCCCCTGCTCCAAGCCCTGTTCTTGCAGGGAGCTGAAGGGTTTTTTTATCCCCTTTGTTATTCAGCAGGGCAAGGGGAGGAGCTGGGCTGTGTAAGAGATCCTGGCTGACATAATCATGCAGGTCTCTGGAGACAGGCCAGGTACTACCTGAGCATTTTTATTTAAACTAATCCCAGGCACTCCAAATTGAAAGCCATTGAAGCACCTGGTAGAACCAGTTGAGAGAGTTGCTGGAGGGCATTTTTCTTCCCTGGGTGTAGTAAAGCAGCCTTGAGGTACCTTGTTTGTGGTTCCTGGTAACCCCAGGAGCATGTTCGGGAGGTGCTGGAGCAGTTTGGCAAGCTGAGCTCACTCAGCCTTTCTGGGTGGTTTTGGGAAAGGTTTTTGCCCAAGGAAACTGAGTGGCTGAGATTGAGAGACAAAGCCTCGTTACACTTCAAAATTTGGGCAAACTGGAAAAGCAAAGGGCTGGCTAGCAGATGCAGGGCAGGCTTGGCTGCAGCCTAGCATTTCTGAGCTGACAGGAGAATGAGTGTGACCTGGCCATCCCAGAGCCCGAAGTGGCACCTGGGCACCTTTCCTTGCCCTTTGCTGAGTTTGGGAGCAGACCCCATGGGCCAGGGGGAAGCAGGTTGCTGAAAGTGCCTCTCTGGCACTTCTGAGTTCAAAGCAAGCAGCCAGCAAGTAAGCCAGCCAGTAGGTAAGCAGTGAGTGAGGGCTGCCCAGGGCTGGCTCTGTCACTCCAGCTGCCACCGAGCACAGCTGGCTCCAGCCCCTGGCTTTCCCTCCTCCCTCTCTGTGCTGACGGTTTCTCCAAGCCAGGGGCTCTTCCTCTTTGTCCACCTGTCAAGCTCTGCACTTGACATCATGGGAAGGAAAAATCCACTTCAGATAAAGCTGCTTTTCCCCACCCTGGCCCCAAACCCTGTGGCAAAGTGTTGCCCCCCTTGACCCAGCCAAGCAAGTGAGATTGGCATCCGGTCCTGGGAGGGGAGAGCAATGCTGTAGGGGGAAATGACTTTCACTCCTTTGGTACAAGGGCAGGAGGTGCAAAGTGCAACTGTTACTGCAAAGCAACCCAACACTGCTGGCAATGATCCTGTGTCAGGTAGAGTGGGTGCCAAGGCACACAGCCCTCTTGCTGTGGTGAGGGCTGGGTGGGAATCGCCTGTGCTGCCATTTGGAACAGATATGGTCTTGATAACAGCACCTAGCGTGGCAGTCCTGATGAGTTCATGCAAACACTGGGCAATTGTCCCTTAACCTTTCCACAATAAGTCCTTGGCACAGTCCTGCCAAGTAGGTAAATGATAATCACCTTGGTTTGAGAACTAGCTAGTGGCAGTGATCCTGCTCTGCCAAAGCACACCTTTCTGAGCGACTATCAGCTGCAGAGCTGCTTTATCAAATGGCAGTAAATCAAAGGTCAGTGCAAATGGCAAAGCACTGCACCACACAAAGGTGCATTGGTACCTGCACATCCTGCGGGCTTGAAGATCACCAAATTTTCTGCACTGATTACAGAGGAGGCTCAGATCTGCTCAGTTTGCCCTAGACCCATCTTCTGCCACCAAGGTGTAAGCAGAATGTGAGGACTTAAAGTAGTTGGAGATTTCTGTCGTTAGGCTGCCCAGCAGGGATGCTGCTCTGCTCTCACACAGTCTGGCTGTGCAGATCGAGCATGCGGAGGCGTGCAGTCATCTGGTGGGTCCAAGGAGTGCTGGGCCATCTACACTGGGCACTGTGCAGATACTAAATCTGATTCTTACTGGAAATTTAGGTTTGCTTGGTGCCTACACACCAGGATATCCTAGGCAGAAGTGTAATTGTGGATGCTCTGACAGCAGGAGACAAACAAAAGTGCGGTCCGTGTCATTAAGTGTGCATCTGCCAGCAGTACACATACTTGTGTGTGCACACTGGGGACTGAAGGGATACCTGCCAGCCCTGGGACAACAGGATGCTTGATCTCACCCGGGGGTCAGGCAAGTGTTATGCCTGAGGGGGAGGAGAAGGGTTATTCCAGTTTTGCAGCATAAACTTTTATTCCTTGGGACATGTTACTGATTGCTTCTTTCTTTGTCTCTCTAGTGAGGATGCAGCAGAGACGATAGCAATAGACTCTAACAATCAGCCGAAGTCTCCACTGGAAAAGTTTATGGTCAGACTGTGTACACATCACCAGAAGCAATTCATTCGTGTGTTAAACGACATATACACTGAAGTACAACCAGATTCTGAAGGCCAGCAGTTGTCTGAATCCGAGAGCATGGAGGCCTCTACTTGTGGCTCTGGTTGTAGCCAGCGAAGCACTGAAAGTCAGGATAGGGGTGCTACTTGTACTGAATCCAAGTCCCCTTCTTCCTTGGACCCAGGCCAGTTGGGGTCTGATGGCCCCCTGTATGTTACAGGACAAGCCCCGAAACAGCTGGTGGAGCTGAAGTCTCTGGACAGAGCAGAGGGCTCCAGCCCTGCTTTGAGAAGGGAATTCTCAGAGCTCCCTATCACCAGGCTTCGTTCTGCTAGTCCAAAGGATAGCCTCAGCCAAGGATACCTCAGCACGTTGAACTCTTCCTCTTTGAATTTCCATCATGCCACAAAGAGCCTGGAAGGGCAGCAAGCCACTGGCCATGAGCAAGAAGCCAGTGTCAGAAAGTGTGAGGACAATAAAGACCAGCTAGCAGGTAAGACTCTTGTGGAAGGTTATATCTCGGTCAAAGTGGCAAATGTGAACGGCAGCGAGGACAGCTTAGACAGCTGTCTGGGGTCCCAAAAGAGCTCTTTCAGAGCTCTGCCAGAAGAGTCCTGGGATCCTGGCTTTGCTGTGACTCCCCCTCGCAGAGCTGACAAAGAGAACACTTTGCAATGCAGCTCAAAAGCATCTTTGCACCAGGACTTAGATGCAAAAGAACAAGATGTGAGACCAAAGCAAGAAAACCACCTGCACGCCGTGGCCAAGGGCAAGGCAGGCTGCCAGCTGCACCCAGCTGACAAGGGCCCGCTCGATAAGTCCAAAGAGGGCTGGCTGCCTGCGGGTGCTGCGCCAGCCGTCCACCGGACCCCTGGCGGGCACCCCCGCGCCAAGGCAGCCTCCCTCAGATCCACTCGGAAGAGCAAGAAGGCGTCAGGGCTGAGGATCAACGACTATGACAACCAGTGCGATGTGGTCTACATCAGCCAGCCCATCACCGAGTGCCATTTTGAGAGCCAGCGGTCCGTGTCGTCCCGCAAGACAGCGAGGAAGAGCACGCGGGGTTATTACTTCAATGGGGAGTGCTGTGAGCTCCCGACTGTCCGCACGCTGGTTAAGAGCTCCCGGGCAGAGGAGAGGGGGAGCAGCCCAGCACTGCAAACAGAGACCCGCATAAGCACTAAGCCACCCCTGGTGCTCTCAATGGGAGGGTCTGCGGGGGCCGGACGGGAAGGTGAGAAAAGGGTTTCCCTGAGGCTCCTGGCTAAAGGGGCACTAACCGGCCGAGAAACGAGAGAGAGAGCTGAGCTGAGCTCTCTACAGCCCTGGGATACCCGGGCGCTGCGATCGAGGGAAGCCACCATGGCTGTGCCCTTCTTCTCCCTCTCTGCTCCACCCAGCCCCCAGAAAGAGGACAGCTCAGCAGGCTCACCACCCCCCAGCTCCCCACTCCCCAGCTCCCCTCCCACCGAA
The DNA here is from genome assembly GCA_033439905.1 of Ceryle rudis. Classification (NCBI taxonomy): domain Eukaryota; kingdom Metazoa; phylum Chordata; class Aves; order Coraciiformes; family Cerylidae; genus Ceryle; species Ceryle rudis. The sequence continues at coordinate 11,095 of JAAGNO010003261.1, read as the reverse complement.
GGAGGGGGGACGAGAGTGGAAGGCACCATCCCCTGGGAGCCTGACAGCAGCCTGGGCTCCTCTGGGGACAGCAGGGGCCCCAGGCAGGCTGCTGATCTTCCTGCCCTTCCCATCTCAGAAGCACCCCATGGGGACGAAGGTTGTTCCGGCTGTGATGTACAAACTGATCCAGACCTCTCTGCCAGCTCAGAGCCAAAGTCCTCCTTGCAGCCCTCCGCTGCTGTGGACACAGCACCCCTGGCCCATGATGGTGCCGAGGATCTTGCACAGCTTCCAGGCACAGGGGACACGGAGGCCTGCGGGCTCTGTCTGGCAGAGTCCTCTTCACACTCTCCAGGCTGGCAGCCTCCCAATGAGCTCCCTGCCACCATGGATGGGGAGAGCCCCCCAGAACCCCCTGCCACCTTGCAGTGTGTAGATATGAACGAAAGCATCGATGCTGAACCAAAAGCTGAACTATCAGACATGGTGGGCGATGGCTCCCTTGAGCAAGAGGAGGCTGTGCCGGACAGTACAGCCCTCCCCAAAATCTCAGAGGGGGAGGCAGTGCAGAATAACAGCCCAGCAAGTGAAAAAGAGCCCACTGAATGGGAAACACCACCTGAACCCAATGGCTCAGACACTGCAGGGAAAGACTCTATCTCTTCCAAAGACTGTCTAGACAAGAAGCGAAAGAAAGGAAGGAGAGTGCTTGTGGCGTCAGACCGGCGTCTCCGAAGCCAGCAGTCCCAGTCACCTGCTGAGTGCAGTGCTGAAGATGCTGGTTCTTCCAGCTCTGTGCAGCTTCCTTGCCTTTCGATCAAACTCTCCAAGAGCCCTGGTGCTAAGCGGTTCAAGAGAGAAGTGCACCTGGATGGGGCAGCATCCGTGCACTTCCCAAACAACTGCTTCCCCAACATGCTACTCAATACTAGTGAGGGGCCAGGCACTGGCCAGGCTCCAGAGGGCATCACTGAGCAGCAGCCAGGTGAGGAGAATGGTGTCACTACCAGACAAACCTACAAAAGCATCTTAGCAAAAGAGACTGTAGCAAAGGGAGAAAATTCCTCTAAAGACGACCCCCCTGCTAACGGCAGCCAAAGTCAACCTGATGAGATGCTGGAAATCAGTGTCCAGGCTGATTCTGATAAGAGGAGCATTCTCCTCTCTCCAGAGAGCAGTGTGACTGAAAACAATGCTGAACAAGTGGATGTGAAACCGGGTGATGGCAGCGCAAAGGATGAGGAGAGCTCCGACAGTGCCATGGACACGAGCAAGCTGAAAAACTACGAGCCACTGGCCACTTTGCCTCCGTGTCCCAGCATCAGAGGTGGAAGCAAACATCTTCCAGCAAAGGCTGCAAAGCATACAAAGGTCGCCCTGCAGTTTTATAACTTAAGACACACACCTGCACCCATAGATGCTGCAAAAAAGAGCACACCGGGGAAGGAGTCTATGCAAGGGATCCTCAAACCAAGGGATGAAAGCAGTTCAGGGAACGACGACTCCTCAGCGTTGGAGGACATAGACATGGCTGACAGCAAACCAAAGTTCATGGAGTGGTGTGCTGAAGAAGAGAATCAGGAGCTCATTGCCGAGTTCAATGCCCAGTACATGAAAGTTCAAAAGGGCTGGATTCAGCTGGAGAAAGAGGTGCAGCCAACCCCCAAGGTAAAGAACAAAGCTGACAAACTGAAAGAGATTTGGAAAAGTAAGAAAAGAACACGAAAAAGTAGAGGCTCGCTGGAAGTGCAGAAGCTTTCTCCTGTCCAGATGCTGTTTATGAAGGCCTTTAAGCTGTCTGACATCTGCCAGTGGTTTCTGGAGACGACTGAAACCAGGTCTCTAGTGATCGTGAAGAAACTCAACACCCGTCTCCCAGGGGAGATCCCCCCCATCAAAGTCCCCATGCAGAAATATTCCTCCTCCAGTCTCTACCCTAGCTCACTGCAAGCCGAACGTTTGAAAAAACACCTCAAGAAGTTTGCTGCCACTACACCAGCTCGGAATAACCTGAAGAACCAAAAGCTTTGGGCTAAAATTAGGGAGAATGCTGATAAAATGGAGGCTGAAGAAGCCACCGCTTTCATCCAGATGTCTCCCACCGATGCTGGCACCAAGGACCTGAGCGAAGACAAAACCATCCAGCCTGCCCCTAGCTTGCCCACGCAGGCCAGCACCAGGATCCTACGCAAGTACTCCAACTTGCGGGGCAAGCTGCGAGCCCATCACCGCATGGTGAAGGTGGAGAAGAAGATTGATGGCCCAGGGGACCACCCATCCTTGGAGAGCAAGCAGAGCCGGAAGAGTGTGTGCATCAACCCACTGATGTCTCCAAAGCTGGCCTTGCAGATCAAAGCAGCTGCCTTTCCTGCTAAATCTCCATCAGTGGATGGGATGGGGAAAGGGCGGAAGGGAAAGAGCAGGTCTCAGGAGGACCCCTTGCCCAAAGCTGACCTTCAGCTTAGCAGGAAGAAGAGGATGCTGAAGGAGAGCGGGAGCATGCAGGAGCGGTCCAGCTCCTCCATCAAGGACAAGCTGCCTGCCAAGAAGGCCAGTAAAATAAAGCATTCAGAGGTCAGTGTGAAAGCTCCTGCCACCCGAAAGCAGGCTGCCATGGAGAGGAGCAATAAGCTGGCTAGAAAAATATCTTTGAAAGAGAAGAGAGTCCCAAAAAGGCAGCTGGAGAAGGTGCAGCTCCCCATGCGGAAGGGCAAGGAGAACACAAGCAGACGGGCCGTGCTGCTCCCCAGCCACGAAGAGCTGGCCAAGTCCCCGAAGCAGAAGCCCCTGGGAGAATCCTCCACACGGTCACAGAAGATGGCCAACAAGAAGTCCAGCAGTGGGAAGACCCTGACGAGGTCCATGAAGAAGATGCAGGAGAGTGGTGGGTCACAGGGCAAGAGGAAGCTGAGGGCAAAAGTGGACTGTTCGCACAGCAAACGCTCGCGAATGGACCCAAAATAGCAAAGAACCGGTAGCCATGTACAAAACTGATGTATAGTAGTAACCCTTTACCATGCATTAACTAAAGCTGCTTTTATAAGCTGTAGCAAGCCTTTGAAAATCCGCAGTTAAAGGATAACGCCCGTGATTTTAGGCATCGGCAGATGTGTCTTGGACAGAGAAGAGGTCAACCTGTCTGGCTCTGCTGTTCAGAAGGAAGTTTCTGCAGTTTGAACGTTCCTTGGGTTTTTTAAACTTGGAACCAGGCAGTTTTAGTTAAAAGTACAGTGCCTTATTTATCACTTTAAAAATAAAAATAAGAAGCTTGTCTGTGTGATTTGGAGGCTTGCGTTTTATACTTGAGGCACAAGCACTTGTACTGTAGCAGAAAGAAAACCACCTTTGTGCACATGAAGTAGCTTTCGGCAGCCTTTGGGTGCACACAAACATTTCCCTTTCCTTCAGAGTCCTCCTTCTGTTTGTCTTCTTAGTGGCATTTAAAGCAAAACCAAAACCATTTCCCATCCCTGAGGGAGAGAAAGGCAAATCTGTCCTTTGTCCGTTCATTCGTAGCAGCTGCTGGTGTCCCATACTGTTACCTGCATTCAAGTATTAACTAGCTACTGCTGTGTGTACTGCTGATGGCCACCTCACTCCCCCGTGGGGTGGGGAGGTCCCGCTCAAGCGGAGGTGGCGGAGGGGATGCCGCGGGTAGCAGGCTGCCACGCGCTCTGCTGCTGGGCAGGTGTGCTGGGCTCTATCCATCTTTATTTCTTGCTGGCTTCAGGGATGAATCAGTCCTACCATGCCCTGCTTTTGGACAGACCTCCTTCTCCCATTTTGCTGCGCTTGTGGTGATTTCTGTGGTCTCTGACGGCAAATTAGTTTCTGCAGTACTTCACTGAAGGTTGCATCTCTCCTTTGTTATGGGCTCAAGCTCCTTCTGATGGTGCTCTGCAGAAGGGGAGGCCTGGCTCTCCCTCTGGGCTCCTGTGCACATCCTGCCTTGCACCCTCCTAAGCCAGGATTTGCAGTTGGAATAGGATTGGGATAAGGGACTGACTTAAGTTTATTTTTTACCGTAATTTGCATTTCATCCATTTACTAGCGAGGTGCAGTTGGTTTGTCCTTGCTTGTGTCTCATGCTGTGGAGTCTGAGAGCAGCCAAGCCTCTGCCCTCTCCTGCATGACACCTTTTCAGGGCTCCTCTGCAAGCCTCTGCAGCATGTTTCAAAGCAGCTGGGGGTCTGTAGTGGCCTGTAGTGGTCTGTAGTGGGTCTGCAGGGTCATGGTGCTTAGTCCTGCTGAGAAAAAAACACAGTGCATGTGGCTGTGCCGGCTCTGCGGGGCAGGGATGCTCAGGGGCTGAGAGGGGATTGCTGAGGTCTGCGCTCAGCCAAAGGACCCTGCTCAGCCATCTTCACCTTCGCGTTGCTGCACGGTCTGTTTGCATGAATCCTACTGGAAGCCGCCTCCTGCACAGAAAGTAGCAGTGCCTGAGAGGGCAACAGCAGGCTCTGGGTTCACCCGACTTTTAACAGCCACTTGCTGGTCCTTGCTTGGCTTCTTTGTCCCTGCTCAGAGCAAGGCTCCAGGGCTGGTCACACATTTTAGAGACACATGCCCTGGGGGCAGAGGCTAGAGAGGGCTCGGCTGTAATGGGAATTGCTTTTCACAGTTGGCATTTAACCCCAGATCCCAAAGCCTGTGGACTGGAGGTGGAAAGCAGATAATCGTCTTTAAATCTTTTATTGTGCTCGTTTAGTATAGAGTATGAAACAAGGCATTTGAGATTCCCATGCCCTTCGCAGAGCACCTCTGGCTCTCCTGCAGGTATTCCCTTCCCCCAGCACTGATGCACAAGAGGCTGCGGCACATTTTTCTCTTACTATGAAATGGCTGATTTAAAAAAAAAAAAAAATCCTTTACCTTTCCTTTGAATCATGCTAGAATAAGTTAACTCTCTGAACAGCTAGGAAGTGATTAAATCTAGCCTGTCAATCCCTGTACAGATTAATATGAAGTTATCTATTACTTTAATTTTTATTGCATGCATTAAATATGTCAAACATTCCATCAGAAAAGATTTAAGAGTGTTTCAGGAGAGGTGTGAGGCAGGAGGGCACTGATGGCAGTTAAATGACTGATCTGTACCTTTCTTACAGGTTATCTTTCCCTTTTGCTTCTCCATCTCATCCTCCTCTAACCTCTGCCTGGGGCAGCCTGTTGGCAGGCACATGGGCCTTTCCTTCCCCTGGGCCTGGTGTGCGTGTGAGCACCGCTCTTGCCACCTCTCCTCGTGCCATTCTCCATCAGCAAACCCTCTTTCCCCCATCCTTCACTACCCCTCTTTCTCCATCCATCACCCTCACTCCTGAGGCGACTGCGCTGGATGGCGTGTGCAGAGCTGTGCGTGCTGGGCACCACGCACCAAGCTCTCTGTGGGGCTTTCCCACGCTCTTGCTCTCTAATTTTTTTTTTTTGCTGCTGGTAAATGCAGCCTGCTCTGCTCTCCATCTTCTGTGCTCTGGGAGTAGGGACCGCATGAGGATAAAAACCTTGACAAAGCAGGTGCAGAGAGGCTTTCTGGATGAGGTGCTGCTGCTCCAGCCTCCCATCTCCCTTCCTGCACCCCAGGGCTCCGCCAGCACCAGCTGGCTCATCATGGATAAGGTAGGAGATGGCAAGTGTCACACTGGTGCAGGAGCAGAGCAGTGTCTGGGTGTCTGTCCCAGTTCGGTGCACATTGCTTGGTTTAGGTGGTGGTGGGATCAGCAGGCTGAGGTTCCCAGCAGTGGAGCCAACCAGGCATCAGCTCTGGAGAGAAATGGCCAGGACCCATCATGGGAAGAAATCAGAGATATTAAAAGGACAACCATTTTCCTCCCAGTCCTTTGGATTTCCAGTGTTGGACTGTGTTTTTCTGTCACACTGCTGTGTTTCAGCTTGGTTGGATGGACATTTCCTGTGCTTTGGGATGAAGCCCTGTCAGCAGATGCTGTAGGAGTCACAGGACTCTGGGAGGCACCGAGATCCCATTGACTCTGATGGACGGTGTGCAGGCTATGTGGCCTGAGCCTCAAAACGCTAGCAGCTTGTCCTAGGCTTCAGTTGCCTTCACCCAGTAGCTCTGTCCCCTACTTGGGGATGCTGGAGGCATTCAGCAATCCCTGTCTTTCCCACGTTAAATCCAGCATGTCCTGCACAAAAAGTAACACTCAAAAAAAAATCTGTTCAAAGAGCCTTTTAATGGGAGCCGGACTGTGCCTTGTGGGTTTAAATCTGAATTCCTGCACCGTTCAATGATGAAAGGTAGAGGGTGTGTTTTGTTGTCAAGATGGGGCTGAAAAGAGAGTTCTGGGCTGGGCTGTGGATTGTTGTTCTTGTCTTCAGAAAGCAAATGAAGACAAAGCAAATAATCCTGAGTGTTTGTCAAAGAAATCCATTTTTAAATACAATTGCCCCAGACTGCTGCCAAGGACCAGCCCGGGCCAAGTGTGTGCTGCATGTCTCTCATGGCGCCCAGCTCTGGTAGGCAGGCAGCAGAGCAGCACTTTGGCAATCTGCAGGGGAAGAGGGCAGTGGGTTTGCAAGAGGTGCTGAGACAGGCTGTCCTGACGGGTGAGATGCTCTGAGGTCTTGTCAACAGGGACTTCTCAGCTCCCTATACCGCCATCCTTGGGGCCTGTTCCTGGCACCACAGCCTCTGCAGGGCTCTCCCTGGCCAGGCACATAAACCCTTCTCAGCTGCTTTGCTCCCTGCCTCCTTTCCTCCCAACAACTCCCCATTGTTTAAAAATTACAATTTTGAGAACACCTGGATTGTTCTCTACATTGTGCTGCTTGTGAGGAGCTGGCAAGAGCATTTCCTTCCACAGCTGCTGTGCTGGGTTTAACTTGTGCAGGTAGTTTTTATGGAGAGCAGGCTTGTTTGCCAAAGGATGGGTAGGGTGAAGCCATCACCTATGGCTGAGTTACTGCAGCAAGTGCTTAAGTTGTGACCTCTCTGGCCCACCATGAGGTGGGAATATTGGTTCTTTAGTATAAGTTTTCTGAATTAGAGAATCGTGCAATCCTTTGGGTTGTCCCAGGGGTGAAGTTGGCCAGGGGTGGTTGTCATCGCTAGAAAAGCATTAAGGCTTTCTGTTCTGAGGTAACGTCCAGCTCCTTGCAGAGCTTCTTTCCTTGCTGTCACTGCTCTTGGAGATGCACTTTGGCCTCTCTGCCACTTCTGTGTGCATTCTCCACTTGAATAGTAGCTGCCAGATCTTGCAGACTACAAGACCTGCTTTTAATGTGCTTCACACTTGGTTTGTGAGGCTTCATTTTGGAGCAGGAAGGAAGAATGCTGTAATTTACTAGAAAATTAAATTTCAGTTTAGTGTCTGCCTATGAGGTGACTGCCTGGCAGGGTGGCATTGTGTGGATAGCTCCATTTTCTTTATTGGTGCTCAGATGTTTGGATTTCTACTCCTTTTTTTTTTCTTCCGGTTGGTCCTCATGTCGCATTACTCTTCTTGATTTGTTTCCCAATTTCCTTTCTCCACACAACCACGTTTCAGCTAGAACAGTGTTCAACAGAGACAAAAATAAGTAGAGGTAATACCATATATGTAACCTGTTACTTTTTGTTAATGACTTGGGATGTGCACTTCTTGTTTCTGTGTGTTCTGCAGCAAGGCCATGGTGACGTGTGCTGCTGAGGCACAGCCTCTGCTTTAGAGCAGCCTGTTGCCAATAAATGCAGCTACTATGCAATGCAAGGGATGCACAGGGAGCTGCAGATGATTTTAATAAGCACCATGATTTATTGCCTTACTCCACACAGATATCAAGTGCGTTTTGGTTTGCAGAGCTTCCCACTGGCACTACCACAGTGCCATCCTCAGCGCCACAGCCTCATTGCGCCCCCGTCCTCTGGGCCACCTGGCAACTGCCTGCTCTACTTCTCAGTTCCAGACTTTAGCACGAAGTGCTGTGTCCCACAAAACAGACCTCTTCTCTTCTTGTTACTTTGGCTTTCCCTGATGGCTGCTTTCTCATCCTATTCTTGAAATGAGTCTCCATCCCAGTTCCCTGGTCCATGTCTCAGGAACAGCATCTTCTTAGCTCTGTGCCTCCACTGACGTCCCTTTGCTTCCAGCCCCTCTCTCTCATTGCGTGGTTACCTTTTCTTCTCTCACCTTGTCACCAGCAGCTCCAGGTCTTCACACTTCACATGGTCAGGATCCATCCATCTTACCTAATCTCCAGGAGGGACTGGGTTGACAAGCTCTGAGTCAAAATCTATCTGTTGGGGGTTGAGGGCTTCAGCAAGAGCAATTTGAGCCCAGGATAGCTGGGTCCTTCTGTCTGTAGCGGTTAGGTTCGTGTCTAACAATGCTGGCCCTGGAATGGGTTTCTCTGCTGATGGGACGCGTGCAGTATATCCAAGGTGTGCACATGTTTTTATATTCATCACTAATGAGGTCCTTTTTTGCTCGTGTTTGCTGCATGCAGTGGTGTATCTGTGTTCAACTGCCAACGTGTCAGTGAGATGTATTTGCAGCAAACCTTCTCCAAAGAGCTGTTTACCCAATGTTGATACTTGTGGCAAACTTTCTACCACATTGCTGGTCATCATCCACCATGAGCTGGGAGAGTGGGATGAACTCATCACCGCTGCTCTCTGGATCCCCATCCCTCCAGTGCTGGGCAGAGCTATGCAGCACAGGACTGGGCTTGCTGGTGGGCTGCCTGAGCAGCTTTTTGCCTCCCAGCTCCTAGCAACCTTCCAGGAAATAAAGACACAATCTCAGAAGGACACAGATGTACTGCTGCCCTGTTTTTAAGACTTGATGATGGACAGTTTCTCTCTCCACCCTTTATTCTTTCAGCCTGACAAAGCATTCCCAGTTGAAGGTGACTGGGAAAGCCGCAGTTCCCAGCCTCCCATAGGCATGGGCAGTGCCTGTGGCAGCAGGCTGCTGTCTGGCTTGAGCTCTCGCCTTTCCACCTCCGGCAGTTGTGCTGAGGGAAGAGGGCTGAGCCCCAGCCAAGGCATCCTTGGGTCTGTGTCCTCGGGCTGTACACTTGGACAGTCCGGGAGCAAGGCAGGGTAGACTTCCACCTGCCAGGGAAAGCCACTGCAGCTTTTCTGGTAGCGGTAGTTTTTTTGAGCAAACCACAAGGCTACGATGTCCCTGCATTGCGTGCATCCCCCCACCCTGTGTGTCGTAGCATCCGTTTGGTCCATCCTTTAGCTTGGTGGTTGTGAAATGAATCCATCTGTTCTAAGATGTTCTCAGGAGTTCTTGTTTGTATTAAGCTCACCCCTAGGCTTAGCAGAAATCACGCTCCCCATCCTTCCTCCTCCCCTCCCTGCGGACAAGCCCTCTCTTTCACGAGCACTTCCACCCTCTCCCCAAAGGGCAGTGGTGGGGGGGGCAGCTGACAGTTTCGATTCAGGGCATGTTGGCAGCTTGGGGGCAGCCGGAGGAGCTGGGATGCAGCTGGCTGGTGTTTGCAGCATGGGTCTGGAGGCCAAGGGGGTCCCTCAGGCTGCGTTGCTAGCCAATGTTTTCTAAGTCTGTTTTTAAGAGTACCTAATTTTAAAATGAAATGTGAATATATATTATGTGTAGGTGCCATGTAAGATAGTGTTGTGCTAGGCAGAAGGATGCTAACCTACTTTTTAAGCTTTTTGGGGGCAAGAAAAAGCATTTTTCTCTCACTTCATGCTCACAGATCTAATATTGTAAATAGGTTTTTTTTTTTAATATTTATTTCATGGGCTTTCCACAGATTCTTGTTCTGACTGGTGTGTCGGCTGGTGGGGCTGTATTGCCCAGTGTGCCGCAACCAAAGGGCTGGCTGTTGCATGGGGAGATGGGATGGGATGGGGTGAGGGGTGGTGGTGGGTGGTTTGGGTTTGTTTTTGTTTTTTTTTTTTTAATGTCACATCAAAGTTGAAGCATTAACTCTTTCTCTTCATCTCATTTTGATGATGTCAGACCTGGTCAATGGCCACAGTCCCCAGGGAAGCAGTGAGCTCCTGTGGCCACCCACGATGGCCTTTCCCCAGGGTGGGGGCACTGCAAGCAATAAGATTTGTAGTAATAAAGTCTGTTTTGATGGCAGGGGCTCTTGGGGCTTAGGGCTGGGTGGGAATAACCCTGCTCCTGGTGGCGGCTTGGTCCAGCATGTCATGAGGAGTGTCTCTTGGCCTGGGGATGCCCAAGGAGGTGTCCCCAGGGATGCAGGAGGTGAGAGCTCATTTCACCCCCAAGGAAATCCCCCAGAATGCTGGGGTAGAGTGGGTAGTCACTGATAGCAAATTACTGCAGTGAGCAGCTGCCTTCAGGGCTCCTGTGCTTCCTGTGAGTGTGGGCAACCCAAGGGAGCTCACCAGTGTCTCCCAATCCCAGTGCTGGCTCCAGGAGGTCGTTTGCTTATTTGCTTGCCATGCTGCAATTTTAACTCTCCTTCTAGGGAGTTTCAGGTCATTTGGTTGGTTTTTCCTAAGTGGGTTTGGATTTTTTTTTTTTTTTTTTTTTAAACCCCTTTTTTGCCTAGAAGTGTTTGCTGGCTGTGCAGGGCAGGATCATTGCTGCTTTTGTGGCTATGGGTCCCTGACTTGGGAGTGTCGACCGAGGATTGCTGCCAGGTCCCCTCCCTGCAGGACCCCTCAGCAGCTCCACACCACCCTTGGAATAGGTGTGTAAAAAAAGAAAAGGAAACAAAAAGACAACAGCAACCCAGTAAATTTTTCTTTTACAAGATGCTCAACATGTAACTATTATCTCCACCCTGACAGCAAATATTTTTCCTTCATCTGTGTCTGCTTCCCTGGGAGTTTTGTTTCTCTGTTTGTTTCTATATGAATTTTAGACACTGAGCTGAAAAGTCCTCCTGTCAGGTACTGTATGTTTGAGCCTAAGCAATGTGAACTGTACAGACCAGCAGTGGGAAACGGGAGCCAGTGACTGTGCCTGGGAGAGCTGTGGCTTGGGCTGGCCTTCCCAGCTGCTCTGGGGAACGGGAAGTTCTGTGTCATGAGCTGGGAAAATGAACTGTCTGCTGTGAATTCTCGGTTGGAAATGTGGAGAGGGGTTTCCATTAGCTAATGTTTACATACCTCACCAGACGAACATTTGAAAGTGTCTACATCAAAAAAAAAAATAAACTAAAA
>JAAGNO010003260.1:0-12812 GCA_033439905.1 Ceryle rudis | reverse complement strand
AGAAATAAGTAAGTCTTGTGACAGTCTTTGTGCATGACAATTGATAGTGTGTTTCTAAACTGACCACCTGCAGTTCTGGGGAGTGAGGATCTCAGCTGGAGAGTCTACCAGAATGAATCTCGTGAATAATGCCTTTAGACACCTTTGCAAATGAAAATTGCTATCAGCTGCAATAATAAATTTCTCTGTGTAGCATATTCTATTTATAGATCTGCTGCACACACCAGGAGAGGAATGTAAATGAGATACTGGATTGCTTTTGTTTGTGCAGCAAGGAGAAGCCTGCTTTCAATGTTTTAATATCATTATTACATAGTTCAGCTAATTAAAAAAAACCAAAACAAAACTGAATTCTTCCTGAAAATCTACAACTGATGGTGATGATCTCTAAAATGAGTTATCAAGTGTGTTTCAGTTTGTTTATATTAGAGGGGACAGATCATTGTCACTGATTGCCAAAATACAAAATTTTCATATATTCTTCTATTGAGCTGTATATATCAACATTGTTTCTTTTTATAGTCTTAGAATCACAGAATCATCTAGATTAGGAAAAATCTTTAAGATCACGGAGTTCAACCATCAACCCTGCTATGCCAAGCCCACCACTAAGCCATATCCACAAGCACCAAATCTATACAGCTTTTAAACACATCCAGGGATGGTGATTGAACCTCATCCCTGGGCAGCCTGTTCCAATGCCTGACAACCCTTTCAGTGAAAAATTTTTTCCTAATGTCCAGTCTAAACCTCCCCTGGTGCAGTTTGAGGCCATTCCCTCTTGTTCTATCAGTTTTGCTACTGTGGAGAAGATTAAAAATAACAGGTCTCATAAATACTTGTGAGGAATTTACTGTTTTCAAAATGAGCAATGTTCTAACATTTCACTATTGATGCCGTAGCATCCTAATAACAGAGCAGAGTGATTCCCAATGAGGTAAAGAAAAGAGTTTTAGAAGACTTTTACAAAATAATGCAAAGCTTGAAAACTAACAGCTGAGCACATAAGAAAAATACCACAAGTATTAGTATACTGAAAAAAGAACTCCCAAATGACTTATTCTCTCTCAAAGCAGTCTGTCAATGTACTTGCTTAAGAAGAGGACAAGGTTTCCCATATTCTGCTGAATTAATTGGAGCTGCAGGAAACACATAAATGTTTGAATGACCAGGGACTGTTCTCCTTCCAAGTGGATTTCACAATTCCATTATATTTTGCTATGCTTTATAAAAAGATAAACAATTCTGGTTTTAAAAGATTATAATCCTTCTGTACAATGTGTCATAGACATCATTTGTACTCTAGTGTAGTGTAAGATTCATTAAATCTCATTCTAGAAAATACCAGCATAATGTAATGATGATAACGATCTTCCTTTGAAAGCTTTGTGTAATAGCCAAATCCACAGAAACCCATTGCATCCAGAAGGAAAACCGTACCTCTTAATCTTAAAGATATCAAAGGACAATGTGCAAAGGAGGCATTTTTTTCTTTGTACACAACAGGCATTTTTTGTAGTATATATCTGCCAATCTTTCCCTGTATTATACAGCTCCCAGAAATCAATTCTGCTTTCTTCTGCTTTAGTACTTTCACCCAGGTTTCCTCAATTATGGTTATCTTCTCTAGATCTGAGTGCTATTGTTAGCTTTACTGTCTTGAATAATTTTTTTCCCCTATTAGAAATTATTAGTCTGTAAACTCTGGTGATTCATTTTAAATTTCCTTTCCTTTCACCGAAAGCACTTTTGTATTGAGTTTGAATGGCCAGGTTTTTACAGCAGGATGGCTACATGGGTGGTGTCTGTGAGAATCTGCCAGAAGCTTCTCCCATCTCTGATAGAGACAGTGTCAGCTGTATCCAAGATGGACCTATGGCTGGACAAGGTCAAGCCCATCAACAATGGTGGTAGCACCTCTGGGATTATATATTTAAGAAGAGGAAAATGTTGCTGTGCAGCAGCAATTGCAGCGAGGAAGAAAAGTGAGATTATGCAGGAGAAACAACCATGTAGACATCAAGGTCACTGAAGAAGGAGGGGGAGGAGGTGCTCTAGGCACCTGTGGCAGGTGCTGCCTCCCAGACAGACAAACCAGACAAAAACCCAAGCATGTCCCAGCGCAGTTTGGTGCCTCAGCCATTAAAACTGAAGGTCATGATGGCTGACAAGTGCCTCAGGGTCTGGACCCTTAGTAAACAGGCTCAGGGTCTGGGTTTGCCTGGGGTTGTCTGAGTTCATCCCCTCAACCAATCAGAATGACCACAATACACCCTTGAATAGAGCATAAATGGGGTTCTGCCTAAGAATGAGGTGAGCTGGTTCTTTGCAGAGCAGCAGGCCTGGCAGCTGGATACTCCCCTTGGACATGTCATTCAAGGATACTTCCATGGATTGATTGAGTCTCTGTGGACTAAGTGAGCCTTGCTCCCTTTTTGGGTGAGTGACATCTTGGGCACTCTGGTGTGGGAAGTTTCCCCTTTATGAGTGAGTGTGTGGCTTTTTCGTTCATCTTTCCTTAAGGTTTAGGAATTAGTTGTGTAGTAGTTAATTCCCAACAGACATCCAAACCTGTATTTGGTCAGAAAGAGTGCTGGGCAACTTTGGTTTTGATAACCTCCCATTGTGGATAGTGGTTGCTGTTTGCTTTGTGGGTGGCTCTGTGACAGCACCAGAGCAGAGCTTCCCTTGCAGACCATGATGAAGGCCATGGTGAGGCAGCTACTCCCTTGCATCACGTGGAGGTTAGCAGTGGAGCAGATCCACCTATAGCACATGGAGGACTCCATGCTGGAGCAGGTGGGTGGCTAAAGGAGGCTGTGACCCCATGGCGGACTCATGTTGGAGCAGTTTGTCTTGAAGAACTACACTCTGTGGGAGGGACCATACTCTGGATGGAGCAGAGGAGGAGTGTGAGAAATCATTCCTTTGAAGAGGAAGAAGTGGCAGAGACAACATGTGATGAACTGACCACAACCCCCATTCCTTTTCCCCCTGCACCACTGTCTGTGTGTGTGTGTAAGACATGGAGATAATAAGAAATAAAGCTGAGCCCAGGAAGAAGGGAGTGGTGGGAGGACATGTTTTAAGATTTAGTTTTTATTTCTCACTATCCTACTCTGATTTGATTAGTAATAAATTAAATCCATTTCCCCAGGTTGAGTCTCTTTTCCTTGTAATGGTAACTAGTGAGTGATCTCTCCCTGTCCTTGTCTTGACCCACAAAACTTTCATTGTATTTTCTGTCCCCCACCCAGCTGAAGAGGACAATGATAGAGCATCTTTGGTGGGCACCTGGCATCCCACCCAGGTCAACCCACCACAACTTTCTAAACTGCTTCTCTATATATAGAACCACTGACAGGGTCTCTTTAAATCAAATCTAAATCACTTGTGAACTAAATTGTGAACCCCCAAGGAAACTATTTCCAGATTATTTAGGTTCATTCATGGAAAAACATTTTTGCTTTAAATTTTCCTTGAGGCAAGTTTATACTCAGAGTTATTCTGGTTCTAACACTGATTAAATAGGAGCTTACATTTAAAAGATACTTCGAAATTCTTTGATCCAAGCTAAAAAAAGTGGAGTTGGAAGGTTCCAACTCCACTTCAAAACGATCAGGAGTTACAAAAAGATTCAAGCACCTCGGCTGCCTGCTGCCAACATACAGGAAAGAGACCATTGTGTACGAAATGGTTCATCTTAAAACAGAACTTTAATTTATGGGACCCAATGAAGAAATTTAATTAAATAGATGCTTAATGCATCCCAGTCAGGGAACAATGTGCATCTGCTTAATCTTATCATTAAGCATATAATAAAAGTTTCCTTGAACAAGAATACACTCCTGAAAAAGTAGGTAAAGCTTAGAAAGTTTACTGGACTTGTGCTTGTGTTAGTTGTGACTTGGGAAGGACAGAATTAGGTTTATGGAAATGATGAAGGAGGAAGAGCATGCCTATTGGCAGAATATCCATTTCAGACCTTGGTAGATATCATTATTTTCAGGAATTTAGGACTGTTAAAACATATTTTAAAATGTACTCATTCAAATATGTAACAGAGTGCTGTTTAATTTTTCAGGGTCATGTAGCCTCTTCATGAGTCTTTTATAACCCTCTTTAACCTCAGTTTTCCACTCAGATAGTCAATATACAGGTGATTCCCCATTACATGAAGGATACATATCTGTTAAAAAGTTTGAACTATAAAAAATCCTGTCCTGTAATGTGAGAATTATGACTATTCCTGTCACACCAGAGGAGACACAGTTGTGGTATTGAGCACTGATGGACACATAACCCATAATGGTTAAGGATCCCTCAGGAAAAAGTACAGCAAACAATGTGTGGTGAGAACAATTTATGAGGGCAGCAATCACATTCCCTGGCCACATCTAGAAAGAGAATTAATGGTCTGTCAGCCTGGGTCCATCTCAAAGGTTATAATTAGCTCTGACACTACTCCTTTCCCCAATCTCCTCAGTCTTTTCAGTTAGATACACATTTTCTCTTGTGTTGCATGGGAAAAAAATTGTAAATAGATGTTATCATCTACTAAAATGTATTTATAAAAATTAATTATTTTAAATTTTCTTGAAAGGCTATGATTTTGATAATAAAAAATTATCATTATATGAAACATGGCCTTGGAAGCACAAAAACATTTTCAAGAGCATAAGGTAGAAGCCAGATCTCCACTTCTCACTAAAATCTCATACTGCCTAACTTCTGTTTGACCTTCAAAAATCTTTCATAATTCCTTATGACAGGAAGTTCCCAATTGCTCCCAGCAATCCCTAGAGCCCTAAGCAGCCTTTGTTTCAATATATCTACTATTTGTAACAGGACTTGCAAGTACTGTATCCAAAGCAGCAGCACCGAACATTGCTGTGCAGCATATTGCTTGTTGCACTGTTTTCATTAAACTTGCATTGTATACTATTACTCATTTCTGTTACAATTTTAAAACAATTGTTAGCACAAAACTGTTCATTACTTCAATGTTTAGTTTAATTTAGGTTGCAGAAATACGTAACTTAGTCACTTCCAAGATTTCAAAGTCTCCTCACGGAGCAGCTGCAGTTTGCTACACTGATCAAGAGAAGATGGATAACTACAAAACTGAAGAATAAAATCTTGAATAGTTTTTAAAACAAAAGCATGTACTTTAAATTCATAGCATAAAAATTTTGAACTACAATGACTACAGTCTAAATCCAGAACTGTCTACTGAGGAAAGAGAAACAAAGTTAGTGTAAACCAAGGTGTTCATTATACTTCCCTCTCAGTTTCTTCATAATAATTATTTTATGTTTCTAAGACAGATTTTTTTTTTATTTGCGTATTTATTGTTTTAAACTTTCACAGATGAAAACTCTTCCTATTCCATTCTGAATTCAACTTACAGAAAGGAGTTATTGCAACCACTTCTTTATTGCATTGTCACTAGTTCTGCCAATTTGCAAGTCTAATAATCATCTCATCACTTCCTATGTATCTATTCAGCACACATTATTCTTTCTTTTTTAAAAACATTCTTAATCATAAGCAGCTGATCATTGGTGCTTTCTTGTAAGTCTAGTTTATGTACAAGACTAGAAGCCACGAATCTCTTAAAAACTCCAATAAAAGGGTAAGTAAGGCTTTGAACTTGCAGGGATCATCATCTTCCCACAGTGATTTGCCCTGTTCACACATTTGCTTCCCAATACCTCCTGTTAATTCAAATTCACAGCCTTCTTTTCAATCCTAGGTACCTTCTTAGGTCCTTTTAGTTTTGCCTCAGTCTCTGAAATTTCTAATTCAACAAAATGGAGATCTCTTTATCATATGCACATAACACAGTTTAATATAAGCGTTAATGTTCATAAAACATGTAAAATGAAATGCACTCTAAGATATGAATAAAAACAACAGTTACAAAATTCTCTATGAAAACCTGACAATACTGTAATGACACAAAGTAAACCACAGCTGCTTTGAATTGACAACATCTTTAGCAGTTTGGATACTCCATTTTCTAACAATTCTATAAATGCCACAAGAAATAAATTTTGAATAAAAATACTTAATGGAGGAGAATCTGAATGTAACCTTTCTTAGAGGGTCTATCTTTCCCCATTATATCTGCACCCTTTTTTTTCCCAGTGATTACCAAATGAAAATTTGTACCTTACTTATTCATTTCTTAATGAGAACATAAAACTGGGTGCACACATGTGCACTCTGTTTTTAATCTGGACAGCTAACAGAGCCACAAGATATTTTAACTTGGACAGATCAGGTATTATGATAATGCTTCTCCATGCAAGGAGAAGACTATGAGCCATATTTTTACAACAGTATTTTAACATTAATTTGAAAGCCATATCTCTCCATTTTGCCTATTCAAAACTTGCACATAATTTCTAATATTTTAATTGTATTTATTGTCTACTCATGAGCTTTCTGTTTATTCCTGATTCTTTAAGCTGACACAGGAGAAAATGTTCCTCCTGACAGATCATGCCTCAAATCAGTAAGCACTTGTGGACAGATATTCTCTGTGTTTTGAACAGTGGCTAGTGAAGTGTGTCCCCTTGTTCCTTCTTCCTATACATTACAGCAATTATGATCAAATAATAACTAATATATAGTAAAAATGTATTTTTCTTGTACATGTAATGGTGTAATTAATATATTAAAAATGCTTCATTCACATAAACAGTAAAGATGTCAGTGCAGGACACTGTCTGGACTTTTACAGATTCTTTGAAAGAGCATAACTTGAAATGAAACTAAAAGTCACTTGCCTATAGAAAATATTTTTTCAAGCTCCTGGTCAAATGAAGTTAATGGCTGTATACAGTATATAACCAACAAGAGCTTTAACTCTAATATATATAACTCCTAGAGAATTGAAATAAGACTCTGGAAAGTTCTTAAAGAGCTTTGTACAGCCCTCAGACTAGCATAGCATCAGTCACATGATATAGCTGAATTGGTAGTTATATCAGTCTGAAGAAGACTGATTTTCAGGAATCACCTCACATCTATTGAAAGATAAAATCTAGAGCTACTTTTTATCTTAGTCCAATAGTGATGTTTCATCAACAGAGATATGTCTGATTACACTGTCAGAATGGAATGTGCAGTGCTGAAATTCAGGGGAAAAAAAAGGTAAAAAAAAAATAAAAATCTAAGTACTCTACATCTTTGCAGGTATTAGAACAGGAATAATAACAGTAGCCTCCACCAGACATTGCACTCTCATGTTGAATGTAGCTTAAAGACTTTCCACAATAACAAAATATTTTTTTAAACTTCCAAAACAAATGTCTCATAAAGCTTCTTGCTGTCTATCCTCTGTCTGTCTCTTTCTTTCCGTCTTTTTGAGATTCACTTGTATTCCAGGTATCTTCCTCTACTGTCAGGTATAAGAGATGACAAGAAAGCCACAGCGCTGTGTTCTTGTGCATCATTTCTCTGGGGTGCCCCCACCTCTCAGAAGACATAAAAAATCCCTGCAGCACAGGATTTCTGCTTATACATTAACTGAACTATAGGAGGTTAAGGAAAACTTCAGAGATTCCCTTTGTCCATGGCTCTCTCTGAATATCTACAATTAATTCAGACAAAGCTATTTCTTTAAATGACATCAAAGGTAGGTCACAAAAACTGAAACCAAAAAGCAGTTAGGAACATAGGTACATTTGAAGGACCAAATCATGACCAGTCTACCACAGTTTTCTCCTACTACAAATTAAAGATAATGTATAGGAGATTGCACAAAGCTTTTTAAAAGACTAATTGCTTAAACTTTCACAGCTATTTTAGCATGAGAAGGACAAGAGCAGTGCTGAGTAGTAGAGCTACTGACAACAGTGACTATAAGCAAAAAGTTAGCCATCACTGTGTGCTTTCATTTTTTAATGACATATATTTATCAATATCTTGAATTGTTCTGTCTTGTACATTGACCTTTTACTTTCACTGCTGCCTCAGCTCAGAATTTCACACATTGCTGGATGATGGCTATGACTTATGAAGAATATAAGGTGCCATAAAAACTGTGAAATCAAATGCTATAAACTGAGCGTTGGCATTTTTCAAATGTGCAAGAACCGTAACTGCTAGAGTTGTTCCATTTTTAAGAATTAACATAGCTGGGTGACACACTAGGCTAAACTAATGCAAAATGCAACAGAAATCTGTTTTGCAGCTGACCTTCATAATTGGTACAATTATGCCATTTGCCTACCATTTTCTCTAACAGACCTATTTTAACATGAAGAGATGAGTCACTGTCTAGCTTGCACCCAGGAGGTCAGGTAAACTAGGTAGTCTGACTTATTTGTAGCAAAAAGTAAATGACTGTCTTGAAATAGTAAATTACAGGAGAAATTATGTTAGAGGAAAAATGCTGCATCCCAGCATCTTTAGTAGTACTGTTATTTGCTTGCAGACTTCCTTCAGAGAAACAAGTCAATTCCTCTTTCTTGTTATCATGATGTCTATCTATTTCTTTACATTTATGCAGAAGAATAACAGGAAGTTATTCTGTCATTCTGACTCTACAGACAGATTTCAGGGAAATGGCAATAAGCTGATCTTATAAGTAAGACACTTAAACTTACAAATTAATAACTAAAGCAACACAAATTCACGCTAGAATTACGTATGTATCATGTACATTTAATAATATCAATTTTTAAAATAGTTTTGTGGAAAAAGATGACATATCATTTTACATTGTTTTCTGGATATAGGGTGTCTATAACAAAGGTTTAGCAAGACCCTGTCTGTGACAATATTAACCTTTGAATGGAAATGATCTTTTTTTTTATTTTTCAGTGTGCATCAGTATGGTGTCTACCCGTGTAAAATGAAAGTACTGGAAAAACTGCTAATAACAATATGATACACTGTCTCATTCTCATGTCTGAGTATTTTACAGTTACGGCTGTTAGCTGCTGGTTGGAATGAGTGCTGCTTCTGTATCTAAAATAGGCTGAGCAATTCTGACAGAAAGACTTCTACCTCACTGATTCAGTAGCAAGGATGGTGATTTAAAAGTTCTATCAGTACTTCTGCCATAAAGTTTTGAGGCTACGACTATACATCAGGATGAGGAGATCATGGAGGTAGAATTAGACACCTTCAATTTAGCTTTAAGCTAATTAACACTGTTATCACCTGCAGTAAAATGAGGGCAAGATGTTTCATCCTGACTGCTAATCCTTCATGGAAAACAGCGCTTTTAATCAGTTTATGAGCATGTATTGATATTAATACTCATTCTATCTTCATGAAAACTACCTTATTTGTGCCTCTTCTACAACCATTATCTCTTTATTTTGCTTTATAGGCATGCTTTCTGTGTATCCATAGAAACAAGCACAGAATGAACTGTGGTGGCTTGTGGTCACACATTTGTTTTGAAGTTACCACATAATGGAAAGGAGAATGCCTTATTAAAAGAAAAGGCATGGAAAGAGCAAGTCTGAAGGCTAATGCAGCCAGAGGAAATAATACATTTTAACCCCTTCTGTTTACTTCCTTCAGTCAACTTAGAACAAACATAATCAAATACATATCAGCTGTAGTATTGATGCAGAAATTTCTTTTGATATCACTACTCCCGTAAGTGAAATGAACATTAGAGATTGTAAGCATAATTGACTATTCCAATAGCTCAGTTTAAAGGTCAGGGAAGAAAGTTAAACATCCCACTTGTAGGTACACAGTGATTTGATGATAACAGTAGGTGCTTGGAGCTTTCCCAGGCTTCTAGGTTCTGTTGGCCACATTGAGACAGCTCTCCTTAAATCTATTAAATTTTGAAGAGTTACAACTTCTGACACACTGTATCACAAACAGGCATAATTAGAAAAAGAAATTTAACTTTGAGGTGCTTGGAAGAAGGCAAACTGGAATCCCATTGTCTATGGCTGGACTGCTCAACTTCCATCCAGAACAGAAAAAGTCTTTTACTCTTGCATTGCTGTCTGCAAAATTCTTCACTTCTAAAGAGGAGGTGAAAAATTCTCCCAAAAGCTTTTGAAAGACTTGGGTACTTAAAGACTAACCTAGAACAGGGTTTGGAGTCCAAAACTTATTTAAAACCTGTACCACAGATACCTTAGAATAATGAGAACCTGATAGAATCTGAGGTTATACAGCATTTTTATTTTACAGGTGTAAAAATTAATAAAACAAGTGTCATCTGTGCTAGCTAAATGAATTATACAACTTGTCAAAAAATCAACAATTTCTTTGTTAGCTGATTCCATTTTCTGACATGCTTTGTAGTTTTTTTAAGAGATTCAGGATGGGAGGGCAGTTTGCTGGAGCTGAGGTCCCCACCCAACTAAGTAATTTTCACATCAAAGTATATGTTTCTTTTGAAACTCCTACCTGTGACTGAATTTTCAACACAATAACTTTGAATATGTTGAAGAGTCAGACCATGGTGTGAATGTCCAGACTGTGCAGATGACAGGTTTCGTGAGAATCATAATCTTCGGCAGAGGGGCAGATACTTTAGTGCAGCCCAAAATCTCCATGAAATCACTTAGCAAATACAGAAGCTGGTAAAACAGCTGAATTATTTGATTTATGTGCTTCTCCTCGTTGCAAAAAGAAGAGGAAAAAAAAAAAAGGAAAAAGAAAAAAAGAGAGTGCTTGCTTTACTTAAGGTCATGTAATTCTGAAAAGAATACTCAAAAATATATGTTGTGTGAAAAATCAGGATGAGATACAAATCAAATGCCTACAAAATCAAAACCAAAAATATGGGATGTGTATGCACAGTAAATAAATTTGTGTGTGTGTGTGTTAGGTATTGAAGAAAAGGATGCAAGAAGGCGGGAAGTCCTACTGACACACAGCTATGACTGAACTGTATTCTCTGGGATATATAACCTCTGTACGGTATTAACATACATTCAAGAGCAGAAAAGTACTAAATGTTATGTTATTGAAACCAGGTGTAGATTTCTACTTACTTCTGTTTATTTTTTTTTTTTTAATTATTAACTTAGAACACTTTATGTGTAATCTGTGTAAACATAGAATATCATAATCAGTTACATAAGCTTTTAGGTCAATTTGACATGACCTAAAAGTCTGGGAGATAAGGGTTTTAACAGATCTTTAACTGTAATTGATCTAAACCAATATTGATTTTAAACATTTATGAATATTTTTTTCTACTGAACTATTTAAAATGTAAAATCAACATTTAGAGTTAATTAGTATTTTCTGTTATACGATGAGCAAATTCCATTAAAATCTCACTTTCCTTTTGTACCTACACTGCCATTTCCTTTTAAATGTGTCAAAGAGTTGGATAGATGAACTGTTTTAAAATATGTTAATATTAATAATCCTAATTTCTGAATAGCAATAAAATTTGTGTCACAATCATATTTGTGGGAAAGGAACCTCTGACAGTGGTGTATGCTAATGAAACTGAACACGGACTATCTCCATTGAGATTGAATCTGCATTGTAGTTACAAAGAAAACAGAGTAAGAGCAGTTTGTGTTGCAGTTGTAAGGAGCTGGCTTGAGCCCTTCAAGATTTTGCAGTGCACAAAGTCTTGCCTGGCAGCATTTCAATAACTTGGATGGTTACCCTTAAATGTATTTTCTATGTGTAATAGAATTCTAAGTCTTCTAGTATAGTCTAAACCGGTGTTTATACCAAGGTATCATGTGTTTCCTGTGTTCCAGCAACTGGATTTATGCTAGACTGGAAATTTTGCAGTACTGGAAGAATGGAGTGATTCATTGCTAAGATGTTTCTATGGTAAGCTTTTCCACTGCTGAATTGTTCAGCTCCACAGGTGGTAGCTATGGCAGCATCACTTGTGCAGAGAGAATACCATGCAGCTTCTGATTTTTTAAGGAAGGTTAAATTTATTATTGCTAAAAGCAGCCCTATACAGCACAATACCTATATATGGCATTAATTAAACTGTTACAATTACAGATTATCTCATGCACAGTGTGAGAATCTGTAATAAATGTTAAAAATAGGGAAAAAAAGCTGTTATGGAATGACTTAGTGAACAAAGAATATCTGAAGCTCTATGAGTAAAAGTTCTAAGTAGAATACACATAAAAACTTTTTGACATGACTTAAAAAAAGTCTGTAATATATGCAGTTGTAAGAAAGATTTTGTTATATTTGTCCATTTTATCTAAGGGTCACCTTTCTCTCCAAATTGGTGAGGTTATGGCCCAAACACACAAACTAATATATTTTACACTGGCCTCCATAAATCTCAAATTTTAGGGCAGTCAAGAAAAACACTGTTTTTGCAGAGCCCCTTTAGCACTCTATTTGCTATTTATAAAGTATCTTTTTGTAGACATGGGTAAACTGTGCTGCTGATGTGATACAATAAGATGCAAGGAGCACTAGAACTATGAATTCATCTAAGAAACACCAGATAAATCATACAGGATCACAAACCATACATTAATCACTCCTTCCTCATACGTCACCACCTGCCAGGGGACAGATAGTAATGTGCCCTCTCGCATCCTTAAACAGTTGCAGGCAGTGCCTGAAATAGTATTATGTCCTATTTTATGAAGGTTAAGTATCCTGGAGAAAAGATGTTGTCCTCTTACTACCCAAGCCATTAAAAAGCCTCATCCCCCATTCATCATTATTTCAATGAATACATTGCTCTGTAGTCACTGTGCAGTCCTTTCTGCTGGGGAATGCAACCCTCTGAAGAGCGCAACCCTCTGAAGAGCGCAACCCTCTGAAGAGCGCAACCTGCAGCACGTTCCTACCACCTGTCATATTGCAATAGC
>JAAGNO010003259.1:172831-191644 GCA_033439905.1 Ceryle rudis | reverse complement strand
CAAACCCTACATTTACTTTTGAAAAAATAAATTAAAAAAAAAAAAAAAAAAAGACTGCTATGAGCTAACAAAAGAGTGAACTTCATTATGTAACCCTAACTTTAGTCTAATTTTGTGCCTTCTATGATAAGGTAAGTAAAAAAGACAATGCATTAGATTTTTTTTTAAGTTAATAAAGACTTGAATATAAAACTAAATATTAAATAGTTCTTATTGAGAGCAAGAATCCAATGATGTAAAATTACTAGCTGTAATGTCATAATGTCATAAAGGTTCTAAGATGTTAATTAACCCTGAGGTGAAGTTTTCTTTTTTGACATTGAGAAGGTCATAAAATCACTCAAATATTTTCTTAATTAAAAGTCATATGCAAAACATCTGTCTTGGCACATGTTTACTTCTGCAATATTGTGCTCATGTTAGATGATGCTCTTGAAGACCTTGCAGAGCTTAATAAGGACAAAACAGAGGAACAGAGCTGTTATAGAAGCTGAAAGACTTAGAAATTGCACTAGAAGTTGACAGAATTTAAGGTTAGAAGATACTTAATGAAAATCCTATAGAAAATCTAAAAAAAATTAAATCCTAGACCACTTCAGATATTTTTAATCACTGAAATATCTTTAAGTCCAGTTATTCAACAGTCATTCATTAATATTTACACTGTGTCTCTAGGTACACAGGACTGTGCCATTGGAGACATAATAAAAGGGTCTGGTATGACAACTACAAACACTCAGTGACATCATTTCTAAGAGATAATCTTTTCCGTCTGCCATCAGGACGTGAAGCAGCATGTCATTGTTATTAGAAGAGGATTAAACCTACTGTATTTCAAAGTCACAAATAAATTTTTCACATTGTTTTAACCTATGGGATTTCAAATGAATGGCAACATAGTGAAAAAAAAATGGATGTTGGCTGCAAGGTTTTCTGTTTCAGGGTATAAGAAATTGACTTGAAAACCAGAAGTGAAGGTTTAAGGACTAAATTATATGAATTGTGGGTTTTTTTCCTTTTCTTTACTTCTTCTTAAGAGTGATAAATAGTTATTGTTCAACCTATGCACATATACATGAAAAAACAAAAATAAAAGAGAAGGATGTATTTGTAACAAATGAATAAAAAGTGATATTTTTAAAACAATCAATAGAGATGTTCTCCTATCAGGTCTGGAAATGGCATGAGATAAAGAGAAAGACACAAAATGAAAAAAAAAAACCAAATATACGGAGAAATAAAAGCAAGGTTCACTGTGTCACAGATCAATTATTTTCAGTCATATCAGAAACTAAGCTTCAAGCTTAGTGAACATAGCAGGTTTTCCTTTTGTCTCAGTAAGAATGAAACCACTTGGAAACCACAGTGCTTTTATTATACTTTGACTACATTAAATTAATGTACTCTGGTTATGCTTTTCACATACATAAACTGTGATTACAAATTAGATAAATACAATTTCACTTAGCCACAGAGTAAGTTTTCTTATTTTAAAAGAATATTTAAATTATATAACATGGAAAATAAATTGGATAACTTTTAAACTAATTATGCATTTCACTGATGCAACTAATTTAAGCTTAATAAAGCAATAACAGTATGATATATATTAATTAATAGATCACTTTATGTGTTTCTGTGAGTATATACAAAACCAGAAAAGATGACACAAGAGGAATTAAAATAATACAAATAAGTGATGTACATTTATGAGATTGTAATGGAAAATCCAAGAAACACTCTGCAGACACTAGGTGAAATACTGATATTTGGAATTTATTTAAGGATTTGTCATGACCTCTGGTGGGGTCAGGGCAAATCATCATTTAGCAAACATATTTAAAAATATGTCTAACAATAATTTAAAATGCCATTATTTCCTTCAGCATCTCTCAATAAGATCTTAAATAATAAGCAATATAATAAGCTTTAAAGCTCGTTTTATTATGTACGACAATATTTTTTTTTACAGATGTGAAATCTTACGAGTAAAACTAACTTTGCTATCATAATTCCTACAGTGTGACATCTACAAGCATTCACATACTTCTACGGTACTGTGTGATTTAGAATTAGAAATATTAGGAAACAATCACTCTCCACAACATGTTTCAATATCAAAGGTCTATCCATTTTCTTTTGTATACTGTTTATTTTAAGATTGAAATCACCAGTAGGAAATTTACCTCTGAAGAACTTTTTTTTCATTATTGCCATAGTGGTGAATGTAACCAATTCATTGAACAACAAATATCCAAATACCTCCAACAATAGACCAATAATAGCCAACAGACACTGATAGGAAACTGAGATTGAAGTGGGAAGTGTCAAATGAAAATGAAGAGTGGTTACTTTAGTTGTTACTGAATCAAATCTGCACTGTTTGTTGCATGCCATTAGATATGGACTTCTTTTTAAGAATAAGGATGTCTTCCTAAAGAGTGATATGAATATGTTATCATTTCTTTGTTGATAAAAACAGCAACAAAACATTTATCTTCTAATATTACAGACTGATTACAGATCAAAACAATTACAGATGCATAGAATTTTACCAACTTTTGACCAGAAGTACTTTATATAGAAAATACATAAGCAGTTTTATGTCAGTACACATGCTTCATAAACTACGTACTGAAAAAAATCCAACTTTGACAATATAAATATATTATACATATACTGGTATTTGTTAATCAATTACATGAGTCAAAACACATCTGCTTTAGAATTTAGATTGAAGAACTGATTTTTTTTGTGTCTGAAATAGTTAAAGATGATATAAAAACCTGTTTGTGTCCACCTAATACATTTCAAATATTCATTGTATCTTTTCATTCATTAGATTTTGACACCTTCTACCACCTTAACAATGTTATTAGCCTCTTTACTTGAAGGGAATGCTCTTCAGAGCATAATAAATTATTATTTAAGTATCTGATAATGGGTAGGGATGGGTAACATACCAACAAGAGTATGTTCAATAGTAAAGTTCAATGAAATCTGTACTAACAGACAGGTATTAAAGATTAAAATAATCAGTATTACTGTTTTTACACTATTTTCCATAACATTTTACATTTTAGTTACATGAAAACTTAGTTAACTAAAGGGAGATGGATGTGCACTGAATTAAAGAACAATTGGCTATTACACGTCTCTTCATTTTACTCTGCCATCCATAACACAGTAATCTAATTTACAGAAATCTTAAAAATAGATGGCTAGGGCAAGAGTGTAAAATAAAATATAAATGAGGAAATCAGTTATTTTCAATTCATAAGAGTAAAAACATTGCTAGTAGTTTCTTCACTGTTTAATAGAAAAATTAGATCTCATAGAACACACAAAGAGAAAGTTGATACTGAGTTATATTGAGCTGCAAGGTTAGATTCAGTTAAAATTAATTATATTTAGAACAAGTTATTAGTATTAAAAGGGATTTAAA
Source organism: Ceryle rudis (assembly GCA_033439905.1). Taxonomy (NCBI): domain Eukaryota; kingdom Metazoa; phylum Chordata; class Aves; order Coraciiformes; family Cerylidae; genus Ceryle; species Ceryle rudis. Next base: position 188,199 of record JAAGNO010003259.1, on the reverse strand, counting down.
CAGATCTTTGATACCTAGTAGCTACCTCTTAGGCAGTGGTTGATCAGCCCCAAGATACCTCTATGAGGCTCATAGCTGCTTCAGAGGTGTTGCTTGATGGAAGGTAAAATCTTGTGAATGCCACTGTAAATCCAACTATTGAAGATAACAGGAAAGGTACATAGAATCACAGAATCATAAATAATAGTATAGCAGGGATTGGAAGGGACTTCTGGAGGCCATCGAGTCCAACCCTCCTGCCAGTGCAGGAACACCTAGGGCATGTCACACAGGAACATATCCAGACAGGTTTTTAAAGTCTCTAGAGAAGGAGATTCCACAACCTCTCTGGGCAGCCTCTTCCAGTGCTCTGTCACCCTCACAGGAGAGAAGTTTTTCCTCATGTTGAGGTGGAGCTTCCTGTGTTCCAGTCTGCGACTATTAGCTCTTGTCCTATCATAGGGCACCTCTAAAAAGAGACTGGCCCCTTCTACTTGACACCCACCCTTCAGATATTTGTAAACATTAATAAGATCCCCTTTCAGTCTTCTATCCTTCAGGCTAAAGAGCCCCAGGGCTCAGCCTTTCCTCTAAGAGAGATGTTCCATTCCCCTAATCATTCTCATAGCCCTCTGTTGCACTATCTCTAGTATTTCCCTGTCCCTCCTGAACTGGGAAGCCCAGAACTGGACACAGTACTCCAGATGTGGTCTCACTAGGACAGAGTACAGAGGAAGGAGAACCTCCCTCAACCTGCTAGACACACTCTTCTTAATGCACCCCGGGATACCATTGGCCTTCTTGGCCACGAGGGCACATTGCTGTCCCATGGATAACTTGTTGTCCACCAGGACTCTCAGTTCCTTCTCAATGGAGCTGCTTTCCATCAGATCAGCCCCTAACCTGTACTGGTGCAAGGTGTTATTCCTTCCCAGGACATGATCTGGGTTAGTGTGGTGTCGGATCTGTCTGTGGATTTGCCATGTGAGAGGGCAAACCTTTGTTTAAGAGAAAAAGCTAAACTGTTTAATGAAACAAAACTAAACCAGACAATACTTCCACAAGTTTTATTTTGTAACCAGATGGAAAGGAATTAAAGACAGAGGAAGGATGATTCTGTGAGGGATGAGAAAGGCCTGAAAAGTTACATTCTTTGTCCTTTGAGATTCCCCCTGTGGTTACAAGGAAATTACAGCAACTCTTTTTTCCTAGGTGCATTCCAGTTGTGCAGTTCTTACTTTTCCTAGCCCCAGTTTGAAAAACAGCACAGATACTGTCTGCCAATAGATGGTCTACCTACTGATAGACAGTGTAGATACTTCTGAGTTGGTTATTTACATTCCCTTTGGAGTTAATTAAAAGAAAAATCTCCCAGATTTGTCTGAACCTGAAGTATATTTCTAAAATGAAATGGATGACTTGGCTGAACCAGTTCCCTTTTTATGAAAAAAACCCCAATGCTACCACAGTTCTCAGGAGTGTTATGAAGACATCGGGTGAGACATCAAGTATATAATGTCACTTAATTGCTGTATAAAATTTTTAATCAGTTAAGTTCAACCATTTAGAAGACAAAGCCTGTGTTTTTACTCTCTAGTTTCTCTGGGAGGACAAGAGAAAACATGTACCCAAGACAGCTGCAAAGGCCAGGGATCCAGCCAGGCCCACAGCAGCTTGGACCATCTTTGTCACCTGTCAACACTGACAGTTTTGGAGAAGATACCAAAACAGGGTTTGTAGAGAAAATAATTCCAGTAAGTATATCCCTAGTTTTACTTTGAACAGTACATTTTGGGTAAAATTTTCCTCTTCTAAACTCCACAGGAGACTGTCATTACCATTTAAAAAAAAAAAACCTACCTGATCCCCTCTCTGATTATTCAGAGTTCACAGAGATAAGGTGTACTACAAAGTAATTTGCAAGAAAATTAAATGCATTATTCTTTCCATAATTAAATGCATTATTATTTCCATAATAATAACTTCTACAAACCACAGTATAAATAAGTGCAGCTTGAATGGCAGATTAATTTGTATACAATGCTAGATTTCAAATTTTGATGCAGTCCTGAAGTCTTCTCTGCCTCGGCTTTTGATCTTCCTATAATCTTGATACTCTCAGTCAGAGAAGGATGAACTTTAGCTACTGCTAAAAATAAAGTATATAAAAAACACTGTTTCAGCTGACAATACTCAAGATTCCCTGTATTCCTAGAACAAAGAGTTGGAGTGCACTGGGGACCCTTTAAAGGTCATTTTTTCCGTATCAGATAATGTTAGAACTAAGAAAATAAACAGAATGTTCTTGGCTGAAATGAATCAGACCATTTTCAAGTGCGCAATATAAGGCATTAAGGTTTGTTTCTGGCACATCATCACTCAAAATAGTAATGACTTTCATCAAAAAGGAGATGATTTAATTGTCTAACCTGCATTATCCTTCATAATAACACTGTAAGACACCTCAGCTGACTCTTCCCTCAAAGTATTTTATCCATTGTGTCAAAATCTGCTATACATTTCAGCCATACCACAATGATTTAGGCAACAGGGCTTCACTAACCTGACTAAGAGTGCAATCACTCCTAATTTTGTGCCCTGATATAATAGACTTAGGGGCTAATCCTGAAAAGACTAATGCCTAGCTTAACTTTCAGTGCTGCAGCCAGTTCCACTGACATCAATGAAACTCCTCAGATCATACAAAGAGTGTACACACCTATTAATCTTTGCAGAGCTAGAGGCCTAAACTCTCTGTGAATGAAACAGGAGCGGACTGTGTGCTATAAAGCAACATGTTACAAGGGAGAACACTATGACACAGCAAGTATGATTCTTCCAAATATTTTTCTGAAATTCTGGTGTAGAGTTGATTTGTAATGCACAAAGTATCTGTTAAAGTAATATTTTTCTGAAAAGTTACTGTATACATTTTAAGTTCGGAAATCAATAGATAACATGTGTATCTTACTTTGACCTTAAACTCTATGGAACTGGAGGTTGAACAAGTCTTAAGGTTTTTCTACTGCAATGTTTGCAGTAATAAAGAGACAAGCATAGTCAGTTCCAGTCTATCCCAGACTAAAACTAACATGTTTTATTTGTCTTCAACTGGTGTATCAAGATATATTCTTTGTGTATAACTGTTCTACACAACCCATTTCTCCTAGATGTCATTAAAGTATTTTTTCCAGCTGATGACTTAAGGCTGTTGTATTATTTGTGTGGTTATTTTTCTTATTCTTGACAAAATAGAACATACATGGATTATAGCAGCAAGCAAAGTTTATTACATCAGATGAATACAAAACAAAGGCTATTTAAAAGACATCCTGTTATTGGACAGATAACTAGTGTGTTTTCTTGGTCTTTGGTTAACATACATCAAAGAAGAACAAATGAAGATATTTTTACTACCATTACTTCAGTTAAAGAAGAACAACAGGAGGAAGAATTGATGACTTTAAGATAACTGATTAACATTCATTACTAAAACCACATATGCTTCTGCTTGTCTTTTTCCTCTTAGCTTCCATGAGGCTGATAAAATTTGTAGGGCTAAGCATAGTTCATATATTTTTATAGGCAAAGAACAATCATCTCTAACTTGGCTGAAGAAGAAAAATTACACATCAATATCTGAAACTAGTAAGGGGAGGAGGATGGGGTACCTGAACTGTACTCAGGGAGCTAAAAGAAAGAAGCTAAACAAGAACAAAATTACATTTGTCTTTTGGTTTCCTAAGGAAGTGCTTTTATAGGGCTGGGGTTAACAGAAGTCTGAGAAAGAAAATTGTTATGACAGCCCTGCCCTGACAGAAGAGGTGACTGTCTGGCTTATGCTCTAAAAAAAGTGACCATTTCAGAAACGTCTTCTGTCCTTGCTCTTTCCAAGGAAAGGATCCACCAGCACAGTAAGCTTCAGTTGCTGAAGAGAAGAATTCTTAATGCAGGATTCTCTACAGGGACCTTCTTTGTTTTGAATAGTCTGCACTGCAAGGAAAAGAGCAACTGTCATTTTTATTATGTGATGAGGAGTGCTGATGCATATTTCAGCTTGTTTTAGTACATTTTTGCCTACATCAAGTGGAGTTCTAATAAAAAAAGTCCGGAACACCATAGACATGGAAAGTAAATTAGAGAAATAATGTAGTTGGATTTAAATATTTATTAAAAAAGCTTATCCTTGCCTTTCATGCCACAGAATATCAGGGCTGAGCTGAAAAGTGCTTTTAATAACAACTGAGGAGTCTAGCTGAATGTGTTGCACTTAGATTACATCAGATGTTAGATACTTCACATTAGATACCTAACGTTGGGTACCTGTTCTTGTTACCTACAGGTGCAAGATATGGACAAAAGACTGAGGAACAATGTATTCTTTTCTTCATTTTCTTGCCTCAGTTCCTATTGTTTGCACTGGTTTTACACATTGATTATATTAGAAGGTAGGTATGACTTTTTATTTTCCCCTAAGAATATCATAAACACTAGTGTTTATAAATATATTTTAAAATGCCTTGCATGGAGGACTTGCCGTGTAAAGTATTACCGATTTTTAGAATATTTCTTAAGAATAGGTAAGTTATAACTCATACAGTTAGCTGTCAAATGGAACACTTATGTTCTAAAAATTGTGAAATCCCAGGAAGGGCCTCATGACAGTCTTGGTGTTCAACATTTTCAGACTAGGTTCAGAATACCAGTGTTTCTTTAACTGCCCTCTTTTAAAGAAATCTTATAACAAAAATAAGCCCCACAAATACTACTTTTAATGACTCTGCTAAAATTTTAAGTCATCTCTCCATCATACCCAATAAAAATGGTTCCTTTAATACACAAGTTTTCTGATAACAATGACAAATAAATTGCCTGCAGAAGGAAATCATAATGTTATATCTTGAATCCAGCTCATCTGTCAAAAGCTTAATGATAATTTCAGACCACAGTGTTATAGGAACAGTTTCAAAAAACCTGCTTTGGACAGTTAGTAAACAACAGCCATTGGAGAGATAAAAGCACCAGCTTGGAAAATAAGAACTCCTTTAAATTTCAGTTAATGAAGCCTATTTCTGAGTAGTTACACACCGTGAAGTTTGATTTTGCTATTCAAAAACTTTAAGCTAAAACCGACAGCAAAAAGAGAAGGTTTAGGACTGAGACAGCACGATTATTTTTCTTAGATAGTATAGAAATATACTCCACTGAATAACCATGAATAAGACCTGCTATTGTTATTGTTTATAATGTTATGGAAAGAAGTGTCCAGATGATTCAATAAGAGATGAGTGCATCGAGGCATGCTACTGCATGGACAGCTGACATCTCCTAGCTTCCACCTGTGCTTGTGGGACTGGAAACAGTCATGGATGCACTGGATTTTATATATGATTAAGGTACAAATACTTAATCAGAAACTAATTAAGGAAGTCTGTATCCATACTACCTTAATTTCTTTACCTCCTCTGACCCTGTCCACCTGATTTCACACTTTCCATGTTAAAGCTTTACAGAAGAAAGTTTGTGTTTAGCTATTCAATATTCTGGAGCATCTTCTCTTCCTTACCTAGCTTCATCTTCTCCAGGGATTTATTTCATAAATTGAGGATTAAAACACTGCTCTTCAAATAGAAAACATCCATACATAAGAGATTGCTGGAGAATGCCAACTCCAAAGCCTGTATTCATGACCATAGGTATATACATATATACATGCTCTTACACATACTCACCCATTGATAATATGAAAGATGAGAAAGCATAAAGCAACTAATTTGAAGACAACCAAGATTCAGTGATTTAAAAGCTGAAAAGGGATTGTAGGGTCTATCTGTTGCAACTTTCTAATTTGTTGCTCATAAAGAATTTTCCTGAATTAATTTCTCTTTTAACTTGAATTACAGACTATATTAAAAAACAAACAAACAAACAAACCAACAAATGTATATATATATATTCTCATTCAGTGATGGGGATAATCTGTCTCAGGCCATGACAAGTTGTTCTAGTGGTTAATTTTTTTTGCTGCAGAAAATAGTTCTTACTGAACATATTTAACTTCTGTTTCAAGTTCACTTGATCTTGTTAGACTGCTGTATTTCCTTATATAAAAATTAGGATTATTCTTTGTTATTTTTGCCAAAAGTATTATTTGACATTTTATTCTTAATAAAATATTTTTTTTTTTAAATGTCTTCTCACTTCCTACTTAGATACATTTCATGGTGCTTTTCTAAATTCTATCCAATATTTCAATGTTTCCCATATTATTATAAGGCAGGGACACAGAATTCCAGAAATATTTGTGCCATTATCCAGCTCAGAAGGAATATATTATCCTACTCTCACCTTTATGTACATGACAATTATATTAGTCCTTTTAGTCTCATTACAGCACCATCACTTTTTCAGCTACTATTTCCCATAATAAAGTTCTTGAAGAAGCATGGACTTCATCTTTTGTTGCTACATATAGGACCTTACATTTTAATAAAATATATGGGGTTTACCAGGTTAACAAACTGATCTAGATGACAACTACTGCCACCTTCTCCCATGATTGTATTGGTTGTATTTTTGTACTGTATTGGCAGTAATTCAATACTTTGTTGTACTTTCCCCATATAAAGCAAGAGCACAGACTCCCAAATCATTCCCTGTGGGAGTTATTGAAATGCAATCATTTGATTATAGCCTTCTGTTTAAAGTTGCACTTTAAAAGGGGTTAGGTTTTAATAAAGTTTTTCACTGAAATTCCTATTGTTTAATTTTCTAGAAGTTATTTTTAAATAAATGTTCATGTTGTATTGAAAAAAAAACCCAAACAAACAAACAAAAGCATAAAGAAGATAAACCCAAAAGGTATCTAGAAAAAAACTAGGAAGTTTCTCAAAGTGTCTTGTGGTTTTTATAGTAAACTCATTATGTGTGTGTGACAGGGGAAGAGTGTCAAGGCTAATTTCCAGTTGGACAATGATGACATCTTTGCAGTACTTGCCCAGTAATTAGAAATGAGTTGTATATTTTCCCCTTTATATGAAGGTGGCAGTTGACACAAACATGGAAATAAATCTACAATTTTAGGCTCTATGACATTTTTTTTTCCTTTTTAAGTGTTCTAAAAGAGAATTTAAAAACAGTTCAGAAATTACTTCCATAATTCCTGAATAAATAATTTGAGAATTGGAAAAGGGATTTATTTCCCATTAAGACCATACTTCTGTTTGTTTGGTTTTTGGTTGTTTTGGTTTTTTGTGGTTTTTTTTACAGAGAGAAGTAACATAAAGATATTATTAAGAAAATCTTTGTTTAAATCATCTTCATTTACAGCATTATGAGTAATCGATATGTTATTTTGAGTATATCCAGTCAGAGCTATCAATTTAGCACTGATTTACCATCCTAGTACATTTAATATTAGCCTTCAGCCTTTAAGAATGGCTAAAAGCCCAGGCCAGAAATCCTTGAGAAATGTCAATTACACTTCTGCAGAGCAACTATATATTGCATGAATAATGCAACTGACAACTGTAGATCAATGGGCTTGATGAATCATGGACATGAATTTTTTAGTCACTGAATGCTGGCAGATGTAAATACAGCAAATATGTATTGGAACATTTCATAATGTAAGGTAATCTTGAGTAGAGATAGTACATAGACATTTTAGTAAAGTATGTAACTTGGTGTTGTATATCAAGGTCAGTAGACAACTTCTGATTATGGTTCACAATACTTCCATATAGAAGCATCATGGACCAAAACAGCTTTCCCACATAGTCCCTGAGAACTTGTGCTACTGCTTTTTATTAAATGTTGGAGCACTACTGCCCCCCAATTTACAACTACAATAGAACACATTGTTTCCATAACAACAGAAGAATTATGACGGGGAAATGTAGCCTGCAGCATAATTCTGCCCCTTCTTAGAAGCAGAAAAAATAGTAAGTAGACATGCTGGATGAACTTGATTCTCTCCCTCCATTTTGGGGAAGTCTTATAGAGTGAATGAATGGCAGTTGTTAGAGTACCCCACACAAAGAGAAAATGAAAACTAGTGGTGCCATGCTTTGCCATATGCTTCCTATATATGGATTTGCTGTATGCCAGAAATCAGTAAAAAAAAAAAGCAATTAAAGCAAATAAATCAATAGTTTTCATTATAAACTACTGAGAAGGCTTTCTTACAGTGCCTTTTGCAATTTGCAGTGTCTTACAGTGTTGCAGTTTGGACTAGTTTTGATATGACTAACCCTTGGCAACATTCCTGATGTCTGAAGCCTTTCAACATACTATGACTGCCAATAGATATGCTTTCAGAGGTGTATCATTTGTATGATCAAACTCCAAAAAGACCTTGAAATTATTAGCTTCAAATCAGCATTATTCTGCTATGTGGAAAACAAAACTGAAGAGCAAGAACATAAACACTTCTTTGAGTACCAGCACATCTTATTCACTGTGTAACCCCCCAATATTTTTGTTAACCTATTATATAAAAAAATTTTGACTTTTTTTTTCAAGTCACCAGGGGATACTTAAATTAATGGAACATCTATAATTTAATATTGGAATATATACCACAGAATTAATTCACAGACCAACTCCAGCACAGTAACCCTAAAAAATGAAAAGGAATAAGTGAGTTTGCAGAAAGAACCTATGGTAATAGGTAACTATATATACGTGTTCTGTTGCTGTTTTAAAAAGCCAAATTTCTAACCGTCATCTGCTAATTAGATAAGTAAAACCAGTGCCAATCTGTTGCTGATATTTCTTAAATTCCAGAGCTCCCTAAGAGCATTTAGTAACGTGTGGAACATTGCAGGTTTCTATAAATAATAGGATCTCTTTGTGTCCCATTAGAATTTAGTTCCAGTAGAATTTCAATGTTTTATATCAATAAATACATAATTTTAATTGGACAACTGATTATGTACAGCCATCTTTAAAGCACACAGATAGAAGTTAGGAAAAAATATCCAGTGCTTTTTGTAAATTCTGTGCAGTCCCTAATTCTTGTCAGTATCATCCTCCATAAAGAATTCATATTCATTTGGAGTAAGTACAAAGCAGTAGTATTTAGACAGATTAATGAAACTGTTGCCATGCTGTAAAACCTTAGCAGCATCTCAAGCCGTCTACAGACTGGTCTATCAGACCACTGAACTGTTGAATTACTGTGTTTACTGGTATTATTTAACTTAGCAACCATGTCTTCTGTCAACAAAAAGGAAGTTCAATAAAACATAAATGTATATACAAATTTTATGCAGTTCATCTGTGTTGAGAGTAAAAACCTTAGAAATAGTGTTAGTGCTTGTGTAGTGTAGGAAAAAGCTTTAATAATTTTCCCTTATGTTTATGTTTTAAAGACTAACATTTCAGTAGAAGCTTTCTTAGTGTCCCTAATTGTCCAAGCAAATAAAGAACTTGTCTGTGTTAAATTCCTAGGGACAAGTGCTTTATAGCTTGGTCTTCTAAGGATATGAGACTTACAGCCACAAAATATACATGTATTCAATATGCATGTGAAGGTCTCAAAAAAAACCAACAACAAAAAAAACAACCCCCCCAATAAAAAACCCAACAACAACAACAAAACACTAACAAAAACATCCCAGCCAAATAGGATTCTCAAAGCTATTCTGTTCCTAGGCTACCAAGGAAGATAAAGACATGATTGCTGCACCAACAGAAAGCAGAAAGCAGCAATTATAAGTAGAGCCTCTCAGAGATTCCACAAAGGAAAGGGGTGCTACGAAAATCCCAACTGCACAGGAATTTCAGGTAGATATTAGGCCTCAGATATAACAGGATGAAACAACATGTAAGAGCATGTTCCTTTTTTGTGCTGATGATTTACCTGTTCAGACAAGGTTAGTTAGTGCCTTGAGGGCATTTTGTGTCAAATTTTACTTCTAGATATTGTTGTCCCACTGAAAGGACCCATTAGATGGAAGTCAACAAATGACATCTTGTTTCCAAACAAATAAGGTATCCCAAAAGAAGTTGCTAACCACTTCTAAGGCACCATTTATAAGAAGAAGGGAATATTATTGCTGCAGAAACTGAACTCTGAGCTTGGAAGGAAAGACTGGTCAAAGGGACAAGACATCTCTCAACATAAATACATTATACAGTTGCTACATATCATTCTGAAATGGGAGACAGAAATAGTTTTTCAACATTAACCTCAAAATAAAAAACCAGCAAAAACAAAAACCTGAGCAAAAACGAAACAAAAGCAAATAAAAACAACAATAACAAAACAATCCAACCAACCAACCAACCAAAACTTGTGTAAGACCATATTCAGTTTGTGGAAAATTGGTTTTATTTCTACTGGAAGTTTTCCCGTAAAATAGGGTAAATACTACAGAAACTAGTTAAAGTGTGCCAAGGATTGCAGGAGAGAGATACTGGTTTAAAGACAGAAAGTCGTACTAGATTTTGAGTGTGCCTACAAGCTGAGTTGGGGAAATAACTGGGTTATTTGCGAGTGTTAGCAATAAGATTGTCAGGCTTGTGAATAAGTGGTTAGAGCTGAAAATAGTCCTTTTTCTCTGGTGCACATCTTCAAGCATGGTTCAATTCAAATTTAACCACCAGGAAGATGTGAAAATGAAGGAAAGATAGATAAAAAATCCTGATATACTTGTGTCAGCAGAGTCACAGTCAAGATTTTTCTGCTGATTTCTGGATTCAAAGCCATCAAAGGAGCAAGTACCATGATTGCCTTAAAGATGTGATAACCCTTATGTATCTGTGGTGGTAGACCATCTGATTTCTTTGCTTTCCATGATGCAGCCATTCACATTCCCTTTCGGTGTTAATGATGGTAGTTTTCCTGTACTCCTTAAATTTTGTGTTTTGCTATTGTCTGCCTCATTAATAGTTATTCTGAACAGCCTTTTACTGAGAGAAATCCAGGAAGAATTCCTCTGGAAACTTGTGATAGGAAGCAAGCAAGTGATGAAGCTTAGTAAATATGTATTTACCAGTCCTCCTATTGGTAGGTCAAAGAGATCTTCTTACAGGGACTGTGTCAGAACAGTCAGTTACACCGTGGTGACTGGAACAGTATCTGTAGATCCCAGGCAGGTATATAGGTGGAGTTCATAAATAGTGTAGCTCAATACCACAGGTTTCAAAAATGCCTAGTAGTGGTGGTGAAAAGATTGTTTTCTTCTGGGGATTCATTTAAACAAACTTCATAAGACCTTTAGGAAATTCTAAGCTTTCACTCAGTGAGAACCAAGCTCCTCCCACTACATGTCTGAAATGACTAGTCACTTCTCAAAACCTTAGTAATTTTTTTTTGCCTTTCTATGCATATTAGCACATACGTTACTTGCCATTGATGAAATATTTGAACATAGTCACCAAATTTAGAAAGAGGTGTGCTTTAAGCAGAGCAATATAATGGACAAACAGAGCAACCACCTGCTGTGTCATGTAAATTTGTAAATACTATACAGTGCTTGAAATTTCATTGATATATAAATACATACATTATGTAATTTTGTTGTATACTCAACAGAACAATCATTGCAAATAACTGAACAGATCACGCTATCTATGGGACAGACACACTAAAGATAAAGCTGAGGCCAGAATTAGGACCTTGTATATATGGAGAACTTCTATTTGGGGATGAACGTGAAGTCTGAAACCTCATGAAGGCACCCAGGTTTTATGAAACAAGCTCCAAATTGAGGCAGCCAAAATGAAAAGATTAGTCTGAAGATTTTCTGTTCTTACCTCAAAGGTAGTGGTAATGATAGATCTATCTGGCAAGGGGGTTTTTATGGAATAATTAGTGTTTGAAAGGACTGCTGAATATGAAAAAAAAAAAAACAATGTAAAATGGTATGTGTCATTATTAAAAGAAAATCAGTTACAGATCTAGAGCTCTCTGAAAGCTTTAATAGCTATTGTTGAACTCAAGTACATATCCACAGTCAGTCATTATCTTTAAGAGAATGCCAGCTTTAAAGGGAAAAGTACAGATTTTAAACACCACTTTACACATTAACGCTTCAGTAAAAGTTAAGAGGCCCTCACTACATAATAAATCCTGGACACAAGAAAGAGTAACAATTCTAATATTAATATTACTAATGATCACTGATGACGAATGATACGTAGGCTTATTATTTCAAGTAATTGTCCGTGACTACTTAACCAAATTTTTAGACAAATGTATTTGACTCCACTTGTATTTCATTCCACTTATGCTGATCTAGTATAAACATTAATGGAGAGTAAATGTTAAACTCCATACAGTGTCAAAGAAACTGAATGCAAAGGGCCTAATTCTCTGCTGGTGCACCCATGGAATTTTTCCAGGACAAAAAATTGGCTCTGCACACACACATACAAGCAGCTGGCTGCCAGTTTTTGTGCATACAGCATAACGCAGAACCGAAACAATCACACATAACTTAGCTAGCCTTTCACAAGTAACCAACGCATTATGATTACAAATAGCAAATAATCACATAGGTATATGATTAACACAGAGTAAAAATCAGTCACATTCCAAAAATACTTTTGCAAAACAAAGACATTAGTTGAAATCTATCTGAAGAGGCTAAATTTGTCAGATTATTCATTATGCAGTAGTCCTTTATGTGTAGTGCTGGGGCTAGCAATAAAGAAAGGAAGAGTTACAGTACACAACAGCCATGCAAAGCAATTCTTCAGCAAAGCAAGCAAATATAACAGTAAGGTAAATAAAGAGAATAATGAAAAATCAGGGTGCTTGCTGAAGACTTAAACAGTATTCAGTCCAAATTCAGCAGGATGTAGAAAGGAAGAGCATCTTCTTAACCAAAATTTAGGTGAGAATATGATACAGTTGTGGAAGTCTGTATTCATGGAGAACTTTAGTATCTTTTTAAAAGCAGGATTAAAAGGTATTTCATGCATAATCTGGACCTTTGCAAAATTTACGCATCACAAGAATCCCACAGGGCAGCACCACTAGACATCTAAATAAATGTGAGTTATGTTGCTCACAGTGAAAGAGCAGAACAGCTGTACAATAGGCAGTTGGTCATTCCTCATGTGTCACAGTAGGAAAGCCACAGATGCATTGGGCTGCCTTGCTGAGAGGATTAATGTATCTTTGCAGGACTACTTTTGGTCCTGGGTGTTCTGCCTTTTCTGTTTCTGGTTAGTGAACTGATGTTGGATGAACCACTTAGCCTACACTGATGGTGTTAATACAGCAGAGTTACAATGCCAAAACCCTCTGCAGCAATTTGAGGTTCAGATGTGACTTCATTACTGTTTAGTCACCTGAATTTGTCTCCTGCTGGTGACCTCCTCTGTTTCCACAGGCAACCACCTCAGAGTACTTCCATCAGCAAGGTAAATTAGCATGTGTCTTTGGAATTTATACACTCAACAAGATCCCATCTATCCTTAAAAGCTGCAGAGAAAAGAATCTTTTAAAACTATTTTCGTTGTGGAAGCCCCTTTATTTGGCCATTGTCTTCCAGGGTCTTTGTCTTCCTCTTTCAAATATTGTTGTCAGACCTTTGAGACACAACAGTTTCAAGAAGGCCTTCCAGGCTGAGGTGTCTGAGATCATAGAATAGAATGTTTTGATACCTCTGCAGACTAAACTTTATATTCCTAATTAAAAAAAATTTTAAAAAATCTTTCTCTTCTTTCTTCCTGCCTTGTATTTTCTGGAACAGGATGATCTCCTGGTTTTGCACATGTATTATTTCATCAATATAAGAGCAGAATGTCACAGCTGAGATTAGGCCGTTTTACTGTATTTTAAGGTTTAGTCAATTTTAAACAGAAAAGCTAATAAATTAGAAAGGTTACGCTATAGCAATTGAGCAGAGACAGAGAAACATTTTCTGGAAAAACTCAGGCATACAGACCCAAGCAGCCTTTCTGCATTGCTGATTATTCTGTTTTTCCCAAAAACATGAATGCATAATGCAAGGGAGTGAGGTCTCACGGTGTTCTTTGCTTCCTACATGATGCCTCTATTCCTTCAGCAGCAAAGAGGACAATCTCTTATGACCTCCTTGCATTGCATTAATTTAAGAAGAATTGCAATAATTTTTTCCATATTTAATCTACATTTTATCGTATCATCTACCAAAGTTGTTTATATTTTACGAGATCAGTAAGAAGGTTTTGCAAATATCACTTACTGAAGTGACTTCTTGGTTATCCTTCTCTTGTCAAATTGCATGTTAGTCTGTAGTGAATGAATAATAGGCTATATTGTTGCTCAACATTTATGACAGGAGAAGGGAGTGATAAGTAATGATGAATTTGGTTCATTTTGATAGACCAAACTGAATTCCTTAGGCTTTGTGAACAACAGGCTCTTGTGCAGCCAGTGTCATATATCTGAAAGCAGAAAAGGAAATCCTACTTTGATAGGATTGTCTATCCATTGTCTACAGACAAGACACTATCAAGTTGCTACAAAGCAACTGCAACCTTCCATAGTGAGGTAGTGTACTTACTTCTTTCATTTACTTCTGTAAATAAAATTAGTGGGATTATTATTTGAAACATTTACACAGCTGCTGTAAGTTTGAACAATTTGAAGATTCATTTCAAAAGAGAGACTGAGAAATTAGAACAAAATACAGAAATTATTAATAAATTCAGAACAAATATGACATAAAACTCAATAGAATTTGGAAAAAAAACAGAACTCGGAAAAAATATAGAACTCAAATAAAACATGACTTTAAGGGTAAAAATTAAACAATTCAATCTATTCTATTTGCCCCTCCAAAAATATTTACCTCAAAAGAGGTTTTATGGTAAAAGAGTGTTCTCCCATGTGAAAAAAAAAAAGACACAATAAGATCAGATTTTCATATCTGCACACAATCTCATTGAGTGGAAAGATATGTATTCTTCCACCTGGAAGATAATTAAATTCTTGTTTAAGACACAGAATTACACAGAATTATCATAAAGGCTGGAATAGACCTTTGAGATCATCAAGTCCAGCCTAAGACCTGGCACCACAGCACCACCTAGCTAGAGCATGTCACTAAACGCCACATCCAATCTTTCCTTAAACACCACAAGGGATGGTGACTCCACCACCTCCCTGCATGCCAGTCCAGTGTCTAATGACCCTTTCCATAAGGAAGTGCTTCCTGATATCCGGACTAAACCTCCCCTGGCGCAGCTTCAGGCCATGCCCTCTCATTCTGTCGTTGGTTGCCTGGGAGGAGAGTCCAGCCCCCACCTGCCTACAACTACCTTTCAGGTAGGTGTAGAGAGTGATGAGGTCTCCCCTGAGTCTCCTCCAACCTGAACAGCCCCAGCTCCCTCAGCCTCTCCTCATAAGACTTTCCCTCCAGTCCTTTCACCAGTCTTGTCACTCTCCT
>JAAGNO010003259.1:152374-172731 GCA_033439905.1 Ceryle rudis | reverse complement strand
GGGTACCTTGCCATTGAAATTTCTTAAGTCATGCTTTTACAAATTCATTTTAAAATCACTTCTGCTAATATCTTTGATAATGATTCTTTAAGTGACTTAGAACACTTGTTCATGACACCCTCTGATACTACCTTGCATCCCCGTCCTTTGAAACTGCATCATGGAAAACACTTCAGAAAAGGAGGCAAAGAGATGATCTAGAGAGACTTTGGTCCCACATAAAAGATATATTTTACAGTATTAACATACAGACTCATGGAACATCTCCAGTATCAAACCAAAATCCAAAGACAAATTCATTGTGTTGTATCACATTTGGATATGGAAACTGAAATTTGACCTCCTGAAGTTCCAAATGTGAAGGACATCCAAGTTAAAAGTTCTGTCACAGACTTATCTTAAATTTAATGGAGAGCTGTTTAATTTAAGATGTTAACATTAAAAAAATATCTGGATAGCACCCAAGACATTATAAAGCTATGATTTTCTAAATGTTCATCACTTTGTACATTCTCTGAAACCATCTTTTTCATTAAAATAATTAGAAATTTAATTTTTAAGAAAATATATCATGGGAATTAGCAAAAAGTCAATTCTCTGATCGTAATTCTAAATGCAAATATGAAAAAGAAGGCACCTAGTACAAAGGGGTTATGCATTTTTTTCCATAGAAAGGTCAGAGTGAACAAAAGGATTTTCATGTCAATATCATCCTTTCTGTACTGTTCAGTATTCATCTTGCAAGGAAGCAATTCATTTTATTACTTTTCAAAATGAAATCCTGTTACTTCTTCAAGTGATTCTTGATCAATAGCAAATTCCCCACATAGTTTCATTTGAGGACATTTAATACCTGGGCATTTGTCATCCCTTTAAGAATGAAATAAATTACATTTTAAATAAAATTTAATGTCTCCTTCCAGCTTTGACACAGATGTACGTATACATACACATATACATGCATGAATACCCATATATATATGTAATATATTCTAGCATGACAGATTTGCCTATGTCCTAAAAGAGTAATTCTCAGGAACCCCAAACTTAAAAAAAACCCATCACTTTCTCCCTTTCCTCTTCTTATTCTCACCACCTGGTGATGGCTGAATAACACCGTTCCTTGTCTTTCTAATCCTTCACACAGTACCATAGTATTGGCTGCAGCTGTAGGGACTCAGGCTTCACTGGGAGAAATGAACATTTACTTGACTAAAAATAAAGTTTTATTATTATGGAGAAGAAGATCCACAGCTCCATGTTCAGCGTCAGTATCTTCTGAAAGCCTGTCTAGTCTATGTCACTGCAGTAGACAAATGTGAAACTTTAGAGTCTCATCTGCAGTCTGACTCATAGCCAAACTGGCATTTAACAGTAGATAATTCAGGTATGGGGCCACTCAGAGTCAGCTGACCATGCCAAGAGTGACACTGATCCTCAAGAAGTTGCCACAGTTAGATAGATGCACATCTTGGAGATTGCAGATCTTTGGACAATGTGGTGACACAGGATGTCATTTGCAGAGGGAACTTGGCTGGTGGAATGATACTCATGGGCTGCAGTGGATCCACTCCTCAGCAGGAGGGAGGAATTTTCCAGCTCAGAACAATGTCCTGATTGCAGAGCTGAGATGATGTCAGGGTGACGTAGGCCTGATAGACTGTGGCAAGCTGCCAAGGCCACACTCTCATGCAGATTTGGGCCTGTTAGTGTGCAGTGAACCTGAAATTGGTACAACGAGAGCAAATGTGGACCCTTTTCAGAACAACAAGCCTCACTCATTCAACCATTTGGAGAAATTAACTCTGAACTTTGATCATACTTCTTAGGGAAGAAAAATTGATTAACAGTCCCCCCTGCTGTGGTAAAAACCCAAAAATGCCTGATATAGTCTCAGAAAGAAGCAGAATCCATGCTATACAGTCTTGCATGTGTTAACTTTGTAAAGACTTTCTGTGAAAGCACAGCTGTATGTTTCAAAACTTTTTTATCTGCTTTGTATATTATGAAAGATTTAACAAGTGCCTACTGTAGAAAGAGAGTACTTCAGGGAGGTAGTTCCACATTGTTGCAACAAAAATCTTCGGTGAATGGTGATCTAGGAATGAGCCAGTGGCTGTCACATAATCAGGATCACAGAATCACACAGAATGGTAAGGATTGAAGGGAACCTTTGAAGAATGTCTTGTCCAAGCCTCTGCCAAAGCAGGTTGAACTAGAGCAGGTTGTACAGGAATATGTCCAGGCAAGTTTTGAAAATTTCCCACTATCATTTTGATAAATTGGAGATGCCATTTCCTGGGGAGGAGTGGGAAGCAGTAACACAGTGTTTCAGATAAAAACCTCCACAAGAGTAGCAGTGTGTGTTATAGCGTATCCCCACATTCAGAACTGGTAATCTTTACAGTTTGTTGGAGTAATTCAGGAAGGTTTGGGCTTGTGAGGATTCCAGAAATAAGAAGGAATGTTACTGGGACAAACATCCCATCTTGAACACATCTTTGTGGCAGACTCTTCTACACAGTATTTTCAAAACCTACACAATTGGATATGGTTCATGGAGCTGGACATGGTTCATTAAACAAGTGTTCATAATGGCTTCCTGTTTCATCTGCTGAAAGTGAAATGCTTTGATCTTGCATCCAGGAGCAGATTTTGAGACAGCCTACAATATCAAGCATGCTGGTGGTAATTTACCCTTAATTTTCCCATTCAGTTTGCATAGCAAAGCAGCAGGGAGGTTGGCTTAACTCTAAATGCTGATGTGTCAAAAGAATCAGCAGGAGCCACTGCTAGCATTCATGTGAATTTTTCTCTTCAGCTTTGAAACAGAAAGATCCTATGCCATAGCCAAGCAGATAGTCAAAGACTATCTGCTTCCTGAACTTTTATGAAACTCCTGGAGATTTTTTTTTTAATCAATTAATTGATCTACTGATCTTCAGCAGTCATCTATGCATGCCTCTATCTGCTAACTCAAATTCCATATTAATAAAAGACTATATTAATTCATTACCACTCCCATCAGCATATTGCCAATATTTATTGACAAGCTACTTCATTTTGTTTTTTTTTTTTTTTAATGAAGCTTCTGATATATGGTCAATGTTCCATTGTTTAGGTATGGTTTGGGTTTTTTCCTATTTTTAAGGGTATCAATTCAGTTTGTTAGGAAAAAACCCACATCTTTCTTTTGTTTGTTTCCAGATTGCTACAATAGTCTAGAATCAGAAAACCCAGGACAGTTTTTGTGGTTGCTCTTATAAAGCAGATTGTTTCATGTACCTCTTATATTTTATGTTCAAAATGAGAAGCAAACTAAGCATTGGTCTGAAGTCTGGAAACACAGTGAATCTGATTCAATAAATTACTTTGGTAAACAAATGAAGTTCAAAAAATTTTAACTGAGCCAGAAGACTTTTCTGCTTGGAAACAGAGATTCCCAAAAAGTAATTTTAACCACTAATAAATTGTAATTTTGTGTTGTTTGTTCCCCCCCCCCCCCCAATATGAGGATTTGACTCTCTTATTATCATCCAAACTTTCCCCATCATACAGACCCTCAGACTTCATGTCAGACACAGACTGTTTCTGCTCCACTGCAACAGGTTGTCTCAGAAGCACCCTGTGGTGGTTTGACACTGGCTGGATGCCCAGCGCCCACCAAAGCCATTCTATCAATCCCACCATCAGCTGGGCATAGGAGAGAAAATACAATCAAAGATTCATGGGTCAAGATTAGCCCAGGGAGAAATCACTCACCAATTACTGTCACAGGGAAAACAGACCCACCTTGGGCAAATCAGTTTAATTTATTACCAATAGAATCAGAATAGGATAATGAAAACTAAAACCAAATATTAACAATGACTCCCCCCTCCATCTTCCTGGGCTTAACTTTACTCCTGAATTTTTCTACCTCCTCCTTTGCAACACTGCAAGGGAATGGGAAATTGAGGTTGCAGTTAGTTCACCACATGTTGTCTCTGCAGCTCTTTCCTCCTCAGGGGTAGTACTTCTCACACTCTTCCATGACTCCAGCATGGGGTCCTTCACATGAGAGATAGTCCTCCACAAAATTCTCCAACAGGGGTCCTTCCACAGTCTGCAATTCTTCATGAACTGCTCTGGTATGAGTTCCTTCCATGGGGTGCAGTGCTTCAGGAACAGACTGTTCCAGCATAGGTTTCCCATGGGGTCACAAGTCCTGCCAGCAAACCTGCTCCAGAGTGGGCTCCTCTCTCCACAGGTCCTAACAACCTGCTCCAGGATGGGCTTCCCATGGCATCACAGTGTCCTTTGGGTACATCCACCTGTTCTGGTGTGGTGTTCTCTATGAGCTGCGGGTGGATATCTGCTCCTCTGTTAACCTCCATGGACTGCAGGGGGACAACCTGCCTCACCATGTTTTCACCATAGGCTGCAGGGAAATCTCTGCTCCAGTGCCTGGAGTACCTCTTCCCCTTCCTTCTTGACTGACTTTATTGTCTGTGGAGTTGTTTCTCTCTGTATTGGTTTCAGCTGGGATAGAGTTAATTTTCTTCCTAGTAGCTGGTATAGTGCTGTGGTTTGGATTTAAGATGAGGGTGATGTTCATAGTTGATAACACACTTATATTTTTGTTGTTGTTAAGCCATGTTTACACTAAGTCAAGGACTTTTCAGCTTCTCATGCTGCTCTGCCAGTGAGGAGGCTGGGGCTACACCAAAAACTAGGAGGGAACACAGGCAGGACAGCTGACCCAAACAGGCCAGAGGGGTATTCCATATGGTGTCATGCTGAACCATTAAACTAGGAGGTGTTGGCCAGGAGAGGTAGATTGCTGCTCAGGGAGTAGTTGGGCATCCATCATCTGATGATGAGTAGTTGCATTCTGCATAACTTGTATTTTATATTCTTTTATCATTATTATTTTCCTTTCCTTGTGTGTCCTATTAGACTATCTTTATCCTAAATCAGAAGTTTTACCTTTTTTTCCAATTCTCTTCCTCATCCCACTGTGGGAGAGTTAATGAACTCATTCCCCCAGTGAATTCCTTATCCCACTGTGGGAGAGTGAATGAAAAGCCTGCCAGATTAAACGACAGCACTGTCACAGATCTCACTCCTCTCTTCGACTGCGGTTGTTGTTGCACAGGTCTTTCTTAAATATGTTATCAAAGAGGTGATACCACTGTCACTGATGGGCTTGGCCTTAGTTGCAGGTCCATCTTGGAGCTTGCTAGCATTGGCTCCACCGGACCTGAGTGAAGCTTCTGACAGCTTCTCACAGAAGACATTCCTGTAGCCACTCTGTTACCAAAACCTTGCCACACAAACCCACTATATCCTCTCTCAGCAGTTTGATTCAGGAATTCAGTTGCATTTTTCCTCCCCTCTTCTCACTAGGATGAACTGTGAATGATTTAAGTATACAGAAATGTGACATCTGCTTAAAAATGCATACAAACAAAATCCATCTCAACAGTAAATTATTAGCTAGCACCTGCTCCACAGTGAAGGGTAGGTGGCAGAGTTAGTTTTAATAAATGAGGTAAAGCTCTATTCTGTAAAATATATCTTTGAAGTGCAAGTACAGAAACATAGAATATAAGCCTAAAGTATTCTTTTGATTTTTTCATAGTTGTTTGATGAAAAATAAATTGAAATAAAGAGAATAACAAAATCTTTTAAAATAAATCTCTTCTGATATTTTTTCACTGGATCATCTTAATTTCCTATGCATCCCTTTGTTATAAATCTGAACAGTCTAAGACCTGTATTTTGAGTAGAGAACTGGTCTTCATAAATTGGTTATTACATTATCAATTATATTGCACAATTTGATGTCTACATATATCTTCTTGCTTGTACCAAGGTTTAGGGTCAAGGAAGCCCTTTAGACCTATAACAGATGGTCTCTGTTAACCCTTCTCCCTTCCCAAAGGGGAATAGAAAAGAAATAAGGGAGAGGGACTTAGTGATTAGAAAAGGAAACTAGAACAGCTTTAATGAAAAGGCAAGTAATAATAATAAAAATGGAATATATACAATATATACAATATATACAAACCCAGTATCAAATCCAACCTGCCCTGATGGTAATTATGTCACCATCACCATTGATGCTATGGAACAGGCACTGGGATAGTCCCAGACTGGCCCCAGCAGCAGATGGGAGCTGTGTTCAGGAGCTGGATTCTGGTACTGGATTCAGGAACAGGCAGATCAGGATCAAAGGCAGAATGGACAGAGTCCTCCTAAGATGCTTCGAGGAAGAAACTGAAAAGGACCTGAACCAAGCAGAACAAAGCTGGCAAAGCAGTCCAAGAGAGGTGAGACCCTCATGATCCCACAGCTTTATACTGAATATGACGTATATGAGATGGAATACCTTGTTGGCCATTTTAGGGTCACCCATCCTGTCTGCTTCTCCCTGGAGGTGTGACCTTTTACTTTCTGCACTCCAGAGTGTGGTACACAAGGCCCAGTAGTGGCCTTGGTCTGCACAACAATCCTTAGTACTCACTCTAAACATGGGGTCTTATCACTGCTCAAAGCAGATATTGCTTGTGAAAACAGGCTGCTAACTTCAGACAGTGCAGTCAGTTAGAAGAGCTGAGCTGAAAAGTAAAATCACTGAACAGAGTTAGTTCAGTTCTCACTCAAATCAGGGCAATTTGCATGAAAAAAAAAGGGCCACCAACATTAATGTATTAAATTTTAAGGGGGTAAAAATATCTACCTAATGACAAACATAATTTCTCTTGAGATGTACTACACAAACATGAAAGTTTAATAATATTTAAAAATAAAATACAGAATTTGGGAAAGATCAGTCAGCACACGACCGATGTGATTCATTTCACAACTGCTAGAAAGTATTCACCAACTGCAGTGATGAATGGAAGCTATGAACTTGTAGGAATAATAATATATCAGGAACCCAAAGTTTACTTCTAAATGCTTTTAAATCCCCCCTGAGATTATGAGGTCTTAGGGTGCAAACACCTATTGCTGGATGCATCTGACTTCAGAGAGACATCTAAAACTTGTCAGTCTGCATCTCAGATAGATGTCCAAGGATGTCCTCAGCAAATTCTTCCTTTCTTTGGGGGAACTTGCATTTCCAAAATGCAAGTGGTCTCATGCAAAGATAGATGACTGGTGAGATGCCCTGTCATCTTTAAATGTCTCTCCATAGTTTGTGAAGGGTGAATATCTTAAACTTAAAATATTTATATTTCAACAAAGTGAGATGAATTCCCTTTTCAGTGAACAATCACTACTACTTTAAAAGTCCTGAGGCATGAGCTTAGGCAATATCACTGCAAATGAGTAATTACAGTGGAATGGAATACATTGACCTTAAGTGGATTCTTGAAAAAATATTATTCTCTTCCAACCCAAAGTGTTTTGCAGAACCATATCATGTTTCTATTTCTGACTAATTATGTAGTTGTTATTATATGCTATATAGCTATACCTTTTGCTGCTCACTGGTGGCTCATTTTCAAATGGCCACCTTTCCTGTAGCTTAATCAACAAGGTCTGATCCTTCCCAGCTTAACTTAAGGTAATAAAATAATACCTCTGGGGACTTGAATCACTGTCTAGAAATGTCATGTCTTTTCATTGGCTGTTAAAGAAGATGGATGAGGTAGAAAGTTGGGAGGGTATCTAAGTTGCTATTTGGGTTTAGAGAAATGTTGGTACTTGGATGGAGTGGGTCCATCCAAGGCTAAGCATCCACCTCAGGAATCAGACAAGAAAAACAAAGCCATCTACCAAAGTATAAACTGCAGTGCAAGTCATAAAAAATGAACTAAGCTTCTGCCACTCTTAGATTTTGTTTTAAAAAGCTCACTGACGTTTCCTGTTCCCAGAGTTTGTGCACATGTTGTGAACCTCTGTGTCTTCTTCACAGAGGATGTGAATCTATGACAGCTCTCAGTCTGGGACTTGACCTCTAACAAAAAAAATCTGAACTAGGAGATCAGTAGTGTTAAGTCAGGGTAGCTTCCTAAATGCATGGGATGTGTGACCTTGCAGATGGGATGTATTGACATCAGGGCTGATGAAATTGATGTTAAGCCTGTTTGAGAATAAGTTAGAGCCTGTACCTGTGTTTGGCAGCTGTGAAAGTCAGATTGCCAAGTCTTACAGAGAAACAAGAGTTAGTATGTAAACAAAAACATTTCAGATACACTGAGTTTATAGGAAATGTGATTGTAAACCCATAAAGCAATAAAAAGAGCAATCAACTGCAGGTACAATTTTTGAAAATATTTCTAACCCAACTATTAAAACTAAATATCATGTTTTCCACTATATTTAGCCTATGAATAAAACCAAATTTTGGTAAAAATTTTTGCAGAAACAAATAAAAAGTTTCTGTGACTTCTGATTTAAAAAAATATTATAGTTCTACAATTTTACAACTCAAGTGCTGTATCATTGTGATATAAAACTCACAGACACAGCCTGCACAGTGAATATTTATTAATCTAGTTTTACTGGATAAAGCACAACATTCGATAACACAGCACTCACTAAGTGATAATGATTAACCTACTTTTTACATAATTTCAATTTTAATAAGCTAGTTCCTACCAATGTCCCAGTTTTACTCTTCCCCTTTATTTTGGCTGGATCAGCAGGTAATGACTGAGATTATTGTAAGGTTATAGTCCTGAAGAAGTTATAACTGCTCATTTTATCAAGCTAAATTAAATGGAAGAAAATTGTTGCTCAATTGCTATATACCTGTAGAATTTCTCTCTGCAGAAATCTAACAACACTGACAAAGATATTTATCAAATGTAAAAGCACACACTTCTTTAAACAAGTACTAACCATATTTCAATAGACCTGAGGATGTTAATTTCCTCATTCAGGAATTTATATAAATTAAATTTATATAAACTTATATAAATAAATCTCATCAGGATTTACTGATCACAATAACAGCAACAGAAACATGTGATGGGTTTTTAAAGACTAGCTAGAACAGAGCTATACTCATGAGAAGTGTCACATTTTCAAGGGTTAGTCATTTGGATGATTAAACAAGGTAAATGAAGCTCACCATGTAATATACACTCTGAGGTATATGTTTAGACAGTTAACTCAGACTGGATTATCTTGATTTCTCATTCATAATTCTTCATGCTACTTTCTGTGAGGAGGAGACAAACATGTCTTTCTTGAAACTAAAAAATAAAAAAGTTAACCCTTTATACTGTCTAGATGTTTTTTTAGAAAACAATACAAAGATTTTTGAGATAACCGAATTGTTTGTTATGCTCACTAAAATCTTTATCTAATAGCAATGTCACTGGCAGATAAACCTCAGTCCTTTGACCTGTCAGGATTTTAATCCCTACTCAAATTACACCGGATTTAACTGAGGGGAAATACATCCTTTTCAATGCTATAATGAGAGCAAATTCAAACCCATCATTTCAATCTGCCATATATATAACTTTTCATCTATCCTTTATTTTCCAAGGAGGAGAAAGTCCATACTCCATGTGTATTTCCACATGTGAAATAAGCTTTGTGCATTAGAATGCAGTATTTGCATGTTAAGTTTCAATTTTTCTAGCCAGCACTCATCTCATATTTACTTCCTACAGTATTATAAAAACAAGCGCAAAAGTAAATAAAAAACTGAAGCACGTTTCTTTAATTTTTTTTCTTTTCTTTGTCATTGGTAGGATGCTGTCCTACTTTGCTAGGTTTCTGAAACAACCCTTGTCCTGCTAGTTCAATGCATGTTCCCAAATGAATACAGTTACAGGATAAAAATGGAATTCCTGAATATGACACAATGCATAAGAATACATCTCCTTTTTAAGTTCTTGTAACGAATTTTCTAAAAATAAAGGACAAGGAACACAATTTTCTGAACAGTGGGAGATTTGTATTGGACCTACAATTTGAGCTATTGTAGGCTTTTGTCACGGTTTCCTGAGGTTTGTTACTTTTTAAACTGATTTGCATGTAGCATGAAAGTTACCCAGCTGCTCAGATTAATATATTACTTTTGTCTTTCAAACACATAAAAAAGAAGCAAGACTATGCTATGCTCTGTGTGTATGTGCGGAAGAAAAGGGGCAACAGACTAGATTATATATTATGCTTTATACAGAGAGGTAATATATTCATACAGGGAAAGAAATAAAAAAGGAGGGGAATACATATGGCATAGAAAGGAGTAGTTAAAGCCTTTCTATACTGTGGATCTTTGGTAAAGATTACTGAATCCTGGGAAATGGGGAAGAACACTTTAGGAAATGAAGAAAAAAATTCAGCTTCAAGTTTTGAAAGATGATACTGTGAGCAAAAAAAAAAGACAGAAGATGAAGGTCTCAAGTGTATCAAACAGTTCTTAGGCAGTGTCTAACACCTAATTAGGGAGCAGAAACAACATCACAGATTCTATCTACTACATTGTTTCTCTGAAATTCCTGAATTATTTTGCTAATCCATTCCCAGAATTTACAAACTACTTGTCCTCCATTCTAAAAACCTGAGAAAAACTTGTTTTTAAAATTCAGTCTGAATAAGGTTTAGACTGTAAGTGTTTCCCTAGCTGGGATCAAAGCCTAAGATACGTCCCCATAAAAGTCTTACCAAGAGTCAGGATCCTGTTTAAAATTGACAGTTTGTTGTATCACAGAATCACAGAATAGTTGAGAAAGGAAGGAACCTCTGGAGATTATCTAGTCAAGGCACCTTCTCAAAGGTTCCTCAGGGCCATGTCTAGTTGGGTTTTTAATATCTTTAAGGATGGAGGCTCTAAATTCTCTATAGGAAACCTGTATTTGACCACTTTCATAGGAAACATTTTTGAATTTGAATCTCAGTAAATATTTTTTTTTTCTGATATTTAAAGGGAAGTTCTTTTATTTTAATTTGTGCCCATTACCTCTTTTCTTGTCCTTGGGCACCACCAAAGAGTATAGCTCTTTTCTTTACTTCCCCCAACCAAATATTTATACACATTGACACAATCCCCTGAAGTTTTTCTTCTTCAGGCTGAACAGTGCCAGCTCTCTGCTTTGTGAAAATTGCTCCAGTACTTTTAATTTTTGTGTTCCTTTGCTGGACTTGCTTAAATATATCCAGGTCTTTCTTGCACTGGGGAGCTTAGAACTGGAATCCACACTCCAGATATGTCTTACCAGGGCTAATCAGAGGGGAAAGATCATTTCCCTTGACCAGATGGCAAGAGTCCTCTTAATGAAATCCAGAAGGCAGTTAACCTTCTTTGCTGCAAGCGCACATTTCTGCCTTTTGGTCAACTTAGTGTCCATTCAGACCCCTGGTCTCCTGCAAAGCTAATTTCCAACCAGATGGCCCTGAGCCTCTAGTGTAGCATGGGATTATATCCCCTCAGGTGCAAGGAAATGCACTTCCCTTTGCAAATTTAATAAATTCCTTTCTCTCTGTTTTTCTAGACTGTTCTGGGCCATCTGAATGTCAGTACACGCATTTGATGTATCAGCCACACCTTATGGATTTATATCATCTGCAAACTTGCTGATACTGCAACTGGTTTCCAACTGCATATTTTGATGCTGATTGAAAGACTTTGAGTCTGACAGTTTATTGATAGCTTCTTTGTTTAAAATGCTGCTTTTCAGAGGTCTCATCTAATCATCTTACCATCTTAGACACTTTGGTAGCTGAGTTTAGTTTTCTGGTCTGGTTTAAGCAACTTTCAGTCCAAATCTGTCCACTTATCTAGTTTGTACCTCATCAGTTTGTGAAAATGTTATGGGAAACAGTGTTGAAAGCCTTGCTAAAATCAAGATAAACAATGTCAGTTACACTCCCCTTGTCCACAGACCTAGTCATTTCACAGTGGAAAGCTAATGGGTTGGTCAAGCATATATGACTACTCCCAATTTCCTTTTTGTCCTTCCTGTGTTTGGAAATGGCTTCCAACCCCTACCACCTTTCCAGGGACTGACATGATGCTGACCAGCCTGCAGTTCCTCAGACCTTTCAAAGATAATAAAGTATGGCCTTGTAATGACACTGGCCAATTTCTTCAGTTCTCATGGGTGCATCCCATTAGGTCTCATGGACTCATGTAGGTCCATGTATGTAAGTGTTCCCTGATGTGGATCGTTCTCCACTGAGGGGAAGTTTTCCTTGTAGTAGGCTTCCTCACTGGTGTCAGGGGCCTGGAACTGCTGAAGGCAAGTTTTACCAGTAAAGACTGACGTGAGTGAAGGTACTCATTCTTCTCCATGTACTTCTAGTACAACTATGAACCTAGACAGATTTCTACTGTTAATTTCTTTCTGCCCCCTCCTGACCTTCTCTGAAATTATGGGAAAGTTAATTCTGCAGTGAATTTATACCTCAGTAGTCCAGATATACTTTCTGTATGACTGTCTGTCTTTGCTTTTCTTGGTCGTCAGTAATACTTTTTCAGTATACCTAAGTATAGTACTTACTATAAGATAAGATAGTCATTAGAGGTAAAATAAGTAATGACTATGAGCAAAAGTATAGTGTATGACTAACTATTATAAATAGCTTTGATATATTAACTTTAATTAGGCTAAGCAGGAGTCAAGGAATTCTAAGGGCAAAAAATTAGAAAGAACAGTGCAAGCAGATAATATAGTGTCTCCCTTATTCAGACACTGAAAAAATCTTAAAAACATAGTCATACCTGGATTAAGATGAGGCACAGGTTCCTACCTACAGATATCTGAATTATTCTTAAAACTTCATTGCTGAACTTCAGTAAAATAGGTAACATTCCTACCCTAATAGAAATGTCCTTTTTAGTGCTGTTTATTAATTTTAGTTTTAATACTACATTTATACATTTCATGTGCAATAAAAGTTATTTGTTTCATTCTGTATCTATGTAATTTACATAAAATCATGATGGTTTTATTTTATGTACCTCCATAGCAAATTATTTGCCATGTATATCTGTTATGCACTGTTTGTCATTCACTCCTTGTTTTAGCTGTTGAAGTATAATTTTTTCATCTGTGATCATGAAAGATGCTGGGCTTTTCCACTCATTGTGGTAGGCTCCTTAAATTATTGTGATTAATCACTTGACCTTTGAGGAAGAGGAAGTCAAGGTGATCAGTGCATAATCCAGATTTGTCAACAGGACTTTTTGTTTACTAATATTCACTTAGAGTCTAAAACTTCATTTGGGTCTTCACTCGTGGTTTCGGCTTCATATCTGGTAGGCTTAGCAGAAGAAGCAACTGGCAGTAGCTGTGTCAATGGCTTATTTGAGCCTTTGACTTCAGATTACTTGCCTTCAAAAGCTCAAGAGAAGATGAAATTTTACATAAAAATAGAAATGGGGGGAAAAAAAATCCAGACTGTGATTTCAAAAGTTTCCCTGTTTCTCATTAGGACAAAGTTGACCTTTTGAAGTTTTCCGTGCAGAAACAACCACAAATCCAAAAAGAAACAATGTTGTAGTAGCAACATATTCAACAGTAGTGTTATTCCTGGTTAGCAGCTAAAAACTCATGTCTTACAAACCAATGTAGTGATGTTATTGTGAAAAAGCGGGTTATTTTATAGAGCCTAGAAGGGAAGGAGAAAGGATGGTGGGAATAGGAAAGAACAAATGGACTAGAACATGTATCTGAGATGTGAACCCAGATCAGAAAGTGATTTCCAAGTCTTGTAGAATTTCTGAAATACATTTCCAAGTTCCACAGTTCAAACTTTTAAGAATTTCTAGGGTACAAAGTGCAAAAATATCTGTAAAATTAATACTGTTAAAGAATAGGTGATTGATTTATTTAGAAGAGTCTTGAAAATATTGTTATAAGTAAATATGGAACTAGAAAATAGTGATCATTAAAATCAGTCACAATAATGTAAATTCCTTCCTTCCTTCCTTCCTTCCTTCCTTCCTTCCTTCCTTCCTTCCTTCCTTCCTTCCTTCCTTCCTTCCTTCCTGTTATACTGGATCAAAAAACTAAAATGAATTTCAGGGGATAGAAGGTCTGCTGAGAGAACACACACAAAGATATTCCAATTGCATCTCAGTCCAGAAGAAAGAAAGGACCCTGGGGGGGGGTGAAGTTTTAATAAAAACAGAATGATAAAGGACTCCCCAGTTCAAATGATGCTTCCATTGTACATGTGTGGGCAATAGAAGAGATAAGAGGTAAGAAAATATTAATTATAGACAAAGAAAGAAGATTTAAATTAACTCACTAAGGTTAACCTACCCTTGAGAAAGATGAGGGGACAGACCTTATAGGAGATACATACTATATCCCATGGAAGCATTATCCAAGATTGTAGGGTTTTTTTAACATTAGGTTTCATGTTTTCAAAATAAGTTTACCATTTTTTAATGAAGAACATAATCTTTTGCTTTTGTAGAATAAGTGTACATCATTTTCCTTGTTACCTTTTCTTGGGAATGAGCACTTCAGGGGATATCTGACAAGAACTGAACATTTTATCCCCAACAGAGAGGCAAATGCATGGAGCTATGTTCAGGCATAGTCTTCCCAGTGGCTTCTCCACCCAAAATGTCACTTGATACCCTCAGGATTCAGGCCATATTTTCCTAGCATATTTCACAGCAAATGAGACTGAGGACCAGCAATGCCTCAGTTAATGCCTAGCACCTGTAACAGTGAGCTGCTGAAAGAAATTCTTCTGAAAACCTTAACTGTTTCCTCTATTGCAAACTGCAGCTAGCAAACAAACAGGTTTTGTGTTCAGGAATGTCTACAAGCATCTCTGTAGTGGAAAAGGTAAAAGAAATGAAAAAAAAAAAAGTAAAAAACATAATAAGAAGAAAATCAGCAAGGCAGAAACAATGAAAATTATAAAACAAGGCACAAGAAAAATGTAAATATTCAAAACATTTGGAGCCAAATAAGATACAACGAAGAAAATAATATTGTAAAGGAAAAGGAACTGAGAGTGTCTTGACTTTCTCCATCTATCCTTGACTGCCTTTTTAGGATAAAGGAAAGAGCTGAGACAGTCTGGGGTCTATTAAAAACCTCATTCAATTTTCCTTTGTTAATTAAGAAAAATCAAGGAAGGGATACACAGGCTCTATTTGATTAGAAGTATTTATGCAAGTTTGCGTCCTAACAGATTGCGTTTCAAAGTCATCCACAAAGTCATGAGTACTTTAAAGTAGCTCTCTTCTGATCTTTTGGATTCAATTATTCAGACTTTTTTTCTGGAGATACTAACATCACATCACATCACATGCAGAGTCTGTCTCATATTTGTCCAACATAGTTTATAAGACAAGACTTTAACCTGGAACATTTAAGCAGTTGTGCTCTGCTTTTATGCAGCAGCAGAAACTCAAGCTGTCATCTTCATTAGAATCAATTCTCTTGTGTTCCCGAATCCCAACATCTTTTTCAGAAGTACCTGTACCTCCCAGTGCTTTCCACAGATGAGCAACTTTTCATTAGATAACCGGTAGATGAGTGCTTTCAGGACTCGACACTAGACAATATCCTCTGTTCCCTTCAGTCCCTTCAGATTAAAATGTAAGTAGGTAGCTCATCCTCTGCATATAATGGGTAATCAGTGTACAGTACAAAGAGACATACATGTCCTACCAGTACCAGTATATGAGCCTACATAAAAGGGAAAATATATACTTTTTACAGCCTAAATTTTAAAATCATGCCCAGCACTTAACGCCTGCTCCCTCATAGTCTTTCAACATATCCTGTGTCAGTATTATTAATTTTCCCATTACAAGAATTGCTCCATATTCCATCGTTAATTTGTGTCATATTCTTCAGTGCCATTTATACCACCATTGTGATTTTAGGAGGTCCAGTAGATTAGGCTTGGGTAGACACTTCTCTCCTTCTAATCAGACATATTAAATGGCAATAAACAGCATTGACACACTCACTGTAATTTATTTCTATTTCTGTACAAGTATAGATTTAAAGCAGTAGATTCAAATTTTGACTTAGGTATAACTGAAGGCAGAATTTATCCTACATGTATATTGGTTTTAACATTCAAATTCCTCTGTGATAACTAGTTACAGCACATTTCTTCTGTATGAGGGAACCTGTATGAGGTACCTTTGGGATCATTAATACTTTGTATGTACTTTAGAACTGCAAAAGCCACAGTCCTTTTCCTCTTTCACTTTTACTATATGATTACCAGCCATGGGATAACCTGGACATTATTAACCTTGTTTCTTTACTATATGAATTGAAAACAAGAGGTAACAAAACCTTGCATTGCCTGTCAGAGCCTGGCAACATATACTACACTGAGTTCTTTCTAGTGAAAATTAGCATAACTCTCTTTTTGTTTACTTAAACCTGCTGACATTTGTGCCTCTAGATTTTTAATGTTCCAGAGGTGATTCTCAAAGCTGCGGTATATCTTAGCTTTTACCAGCACATCTGGGTTACAGTAAATTAGTAAGAAGACATTCAACAGCTCGTCAAATCAGGCCTACATATTAGAGCTGTTATATATATGTATCTGAAGCTTGAATGAAATATAAATATTTCATTTTGGGTTTGGTTTTTTTTTTCATTCTGGCAGGTATAGTTCTTTTTTCCTTTTTGTTGAAAAGAAAAACCAATCACTTAGGGTTCATGCCAAACATTTTGTTCAGTCTGAAACAGAATATTTTATTTTGGCATACTTGAAATAAAAGTCAAGACAAGTCACACCTTAGATAAGCAAAATCTATCCTGATTTTACATTTTTATCTAATAACCTAGTGTTCAGTGTTTTCATGTAAAGGTATGAAATGTACAGGGTCAAGACCTTTCCTGATGTAGGGATATGTCCACTTACAGCACACAGAGGTTACTAAAACAGTCTCATATATTTTGGTAGAAGTAGATCTCCCTCAGTCTTTTCTGTTAGACCCATGATATTCTTCACAGACTATTTAAATATTCATTGGGCAAGAGGAAAGCATAAAAATGACTATATGACCTGCTTTTTCAGGTGTTCTTCTGGGCAGGATACATTAATTCAAATCCCTGCTCTGAGTCATCCAAAAATAGAACTGCGACTTCACAGTGTTCCAGCATCTCACTTGTGGGGAAAAACGAGTCTGACTAGCTGGATTTTATGGCAAATGCTTATAAGCTGTCTTCACATTTCAGAATACTCTGTCACTCTCATTTGGGACAATAACAATTTGGTAGATTTTTCTCTGAGCTATGTTTCACAGTGAAAGACTGATTTGTTGACAGTGTAATACCCAGATGTACTGTATATCTGTTATAAAATACACACATTGAGAACAGAAGTAGATCAGCCAAGGAAGAAGCCACCTCCATTTACCAGACAACATCAGGACTTGAGAACACTAAAATGTTTCACACTGTAGTCAATTAGTACTCCAGTTTTCTTTTTCTTTTTTTCCCCCTTACATGATATTTTAAAGAAATATCAGGAAGAGAAATTTCTCATAATCACATCCAACACCGATACCATTTCAGAGGAAGAGTTTATTCCAAAACTATTTGCAGAAAAGGTCTGAAGTACTGTTTGAAGAACAAAGCTTTAAGTAAACTCCCAAGCCATATATTTTTTGGCAGTTTGACTAATGTTTCTACACAGTTGAAGGAAATTGTCTGCATTTGTGTTTGTGCTGCACCTAGCACAACAGAGAAGTGTTGATGCAGTGGATCTCATTCTGTAATCTCTGGGACAATGAAAGTATGTTATGGGAGCTAATGGAAAAAAAACCAACTTGGAAACATCCGTAATAAAAGCATCACAAAGTTAGGAAGTCAAGCTTTCCTGGTAACCACAAGGAAAAATCAGTATCTTTTTTTGGAGAAATTAACTCTTTAGATGAGCAGTTGTGAGGAAGCCAAATCCTCTGATGAGAAACGGTTTAAAAATTTTAGAAAGTATGTCAAAGGACTGTTTCACAGATCCTTAGGAACCATACTTCCTTAGCCATCATCACCTGCAGCATGAAATAAGACACCCAGATAAGAATGTTCATCTTCACTGTGCCAGAGTGCACATCATTGCTCCTCCTGACTGGCTACTAGGGATAATTTTTCTTTTATCTTCTTTCTTTTTTAAAAAAACAAACACACGTTTATTTTTCTCCCTTTTACCCTCCACTCCTTCTTTCCTCACTCCCTCCATCTCTCTCTCTCTTCACCTCCCCTCCCCTCCCTACCTTTCTCCTCCCCCCTTTGTAACTTTTACCATCAACAATCATCATCTATGAGCCTTCCTAATACGTCTGTGTGGGTGAATGTGTCCCAACATCCTTTATTCAATAGGACCTATGGTTAGTATGGTAAAAGAGGCAAAGAGATAGAATATGGTAGATGAGAGATACTAAAAGATATTTTGAAGTGTAGTGGAGAAAAAGCTGGAGACATAATACCAGACAACGAAAGAATAATAATGAACTTTAAGGAGAGAAGATTCAAAAACCAGAAACCAAGAATCTAAAGTCTGAAAATATATTCCAGAGGTACAGGCAGTATTAGAAATCCCGATATTGTGAAGATAACAGGAAAAGATACCACGTATCAATGCCCAAGTCTTGCCCTTAACAATGTATTTGATTATTTTATTTAGCATCCATGTGCTCTTTTTTTGACAGATTTATTAAATGAAGCTTGAAGAAAGGGTCTGGTACTTATCTGTTTGATCATCTGTATAAAAATGCCTATAAGGTGATTTCCTTTTTTCCAACTAAATTTCATTTCTTTTACCATCCATCTGAATTATTATAAATAAAGAAGAAATAAAGCAAGCTTGATGTTTTATGTTTTATTTTCTATTTGCAGGTTTCAGATCTGAGACTAAGGCTCAAGGTCTGAAAGAAGGATAGCACAGATTTTCTATTTTCCTATTCATAAGCAGAATAATTGGGCATTTCTGAAGCACATGAAGCAAATAAAAGTCTCTTTTATTATTATTCATAAGTAAAATTCTAGTCTATTTTTATTCTTACTGTAGCTTTATGGAAAGCTATGCGTCTGAGTCAGCACCTCAAAGCAAAGCTCATTTCCAATTCATGACATCTCTTTTTCCTCCAATTACTTAGCTTCATTTCCTTCTCGTTTCATTTTTTCCCTTTTGACTCTCACTCACTCAGATAAAATTGCTACACAGTGCAATTCTCCATTTCAGAGACATATATCATATACTTGAGTAGGCTTTGGTTTAAATAGGCTGTCTTTTTGTCTTTTTTTCTTTTGTTGTTTTTGTTGTTGTTTGTTTGGGTTTTTTTTAACTACCATTATTACATGGCCTTGATGTATAGAGTAAGAGTGTAGGAAGGAGAAAGACTGTATGGGAAGAATGCCCATTTGTGCATTTTATTATGGCTGTTGCGGTCATATCTTCGAAGTGTCATTTTTCACTCTTCCTTTCCATGCTGTTGTGTTGATGGCTTGTCAGGTTTCTAAATTTATCTCTTTCACGTTTTTTTTTGCACTCCAGCTTTCCTCAAAACTTGAGTCTATTTATTCTAGCTCCTCTACTTCTCTCTCTTTTCCATACCGTATATCATTTTTCTTCTCTACTGTATCATCAGCTGTGATTGCCAAAACTTGAGTTATTTTCAGTAATATTAGGGTGCAAGGAGATGTCAGACATATAATTTGTGTGCACTTACGCTTTAAAACTCAAGGTACTGTGTGTTCTTGAATAGTAAGAATTTCCAGAGAGGATCCTGACAGAAGTGCTAAGATATTAATTAAAAATTCATCCCAGTCTGTAAATATATTTCTAATCACTGTTTTTGCAGTGGATTTTCTTGGCACACATCCTGCACTTGCCTGGAAACATATTGGCACATTTAAGGGCTCCGCTGTATTTAATGCCTGTGCATTGCTGCAGCCTTCATGACCTATGATATCACAGAGCTCCAGTAGACTAAGAAAAACTGAAATGTATTTTGTTTACTCACAAAGCAAGGACAGAAAAGCACAGTGTCCTGACTCTTATATATACTATTTTCCACAATAACTGTGGTTGTTTTTTTTAAAGACTACTTTGCAGAAAGAGAAATGGCAGGTATAGCAGTAAGTCTGCTATTAAAAATCATGTGCTCAATGCACTAGAGTGCTTATTCAAAAATAGCTCATACACAGAAAAATATAGTCCCTGTAGCATTGCCAAGGTCAGTGAGAGTTAAGATGATCTGAACAAATGTGGATTCTGCAACTGAAAGCTTAATGTTAAACATCAAGTACTTCTGAAGTTTCCCTTGAATTTGAGCAAGTTAGATCACTGCAACTTACTTCTCTTAGCAGGTTGCTTCTCTCCAGTGACATCCAGACATGAATATTATCTGACTGAGTGACATGATGACAACTGTGTAAAAGTATAGTGTCTCTGGGTCAGATTCTTCA
>JAAGNO010003259.1:114750-132611 GCA_033439905.1 Ceryle rudis | reverse complement strand
TAAACTTCAAAAATAGCAAACTTGACCATGCAGAAAAGCAAACATACTGAACCCATATAAGACTCACATTTCCAGGGATATTAATTCTATTGATGCTATATATAATGACTACACTACAAACCATGCAT
Organism: Ceryle rudis; assembly: GCA_033439905.1. NCBI lineage: Eukaryota > Metazoa > Chordata > Aves > Coraciiformes > Cerylidae > Ceryle > Ceryle rudis. The sequence continues at coordinate 132,483 of JAAGNO010003259.1, read as the reverse complement.
TCTCATTCTTTCTAATTGGGTTACCGTTAAAGAATATAGAATGAGAGATAGTTTGTTGCAGAATTTAAAATTGTGGCAAATAATCCTTTATTCTCTAGCTACATTATAAATTCTAAAGCATTGTATTCCCAATATCACAGTGTTCCAACTTCAAAATCCACAAGTAATTCCACTGTGCTTGAAAAAAAAAACAAAAACAAAAACAAATCCAAACCAAAAACTAACAACATAGTGACCATGGATTAGTTGGAAGAGAGGAAAAACTATATATTGTCATGGTTGTGAAGTCCTGCTACATGTAATGGAATGTCTAGCTCCTGACATGATATGTGGAGTTTTTAAGGTAATAAAGTAATAAAGACCCTGAGTGACCAAATCAGTAGAATGAAATACCCTGGCGATTAAACCATACATGCACTTGGTATTTAACCTAACTGATACAGAAATATATTTACTTACTATCATATATCCCAAGACAGTTACATTTTCTTTAATATTAAAAAAAAAAATCAAACCCACTAGAGATGTAATATTACAAAATTAAGGATGAATAAGTTAAAAATTTTGCATAAAATTCTCAGGAGTATTATTTTTATTTAAAATCAGTGTCCTAAAATTATTTGGCCATACACCAACTGCAACTGATAATTATGTTTCTCTTACATTAGAAGGGTAGGATAACAGAAACAAGGCTATGGCCAGTCAAAAAAAAAATCAAGAGGAACATCTTATGTACATGTTAAAGGGCCAGCTTGTTTTAGTTCAATGTATATGGTTTACAAAGAAAAGGGGAGAAGATTTTGTCATGATCTTGAATGCTTACTGTTCTGAGCACATTGCGGAGACATTAATTTCCACCACATTGCAGCAGATATCACATCTCCAGAATTCTATGTAGTGCAGTGATAAGCCCATTCCTCGGTAGACCAGACAAAGACAGCACAGTCCTGTTTCTTGCTTTCCCTAAAAAGTATCATCTCTCCTTGAAAACTAAAGTTTCTTTAGTTGCTTCTGAATCCACATAGATTCTTTCCATTCACTGGGAAAAGCAGACACAAACTTGATTGCTGCATCATCTCTCCAGCACTGGGTGAAATTTAAGGACAGAGCTCCTGCAGGAGATAGCCATTTAAAAATAAGTAAAGAATGAGGACCAAAGAGAAGTTTTTCAGTATATTAACAGCACTATTCAGAACAAACCCATTATATTAGGTTTCTTTTCCTCAATCCAGTTTATTCGAATGCACTATATAACAGATGACCAGTAGTGACAAGCCTGCTAACTGTGTATATGCACATGATGATTGGATTGTGGACCATTTTTTTTAGAAAAGAGTGCCATTTGGAAGGGAAATCAACAACAGCAACCACCAAGTAGTTCTAAAAATAAGCCAAATACAAGGTAACCCAAATCCTCATCTGTTTCACTGTTTGGTAAACAATCTGATGTAACTGGAAAATAAATACATCAAGAAGTGTTTGTTTATGTTGCTATGGCTAGCAATCTCCTACTTCAGGATGTAAGCTTTTTTTTTTTCTTGTTTATTAGTGTCTGAATTAATTCCTTCATTGTACAACTCCATTTCATCTTTCATTGTCTGCTCTGGTTACAACAGTGTCTCACATGGTAGGTTTAATGTATTTTCCATGTAAAAATAGCCAACCAGTGTTATCTGTCTGTGGTTTTTTGCCAGATAACAAAAGATGAGGCCAAATGGTTAAAAAATATTCTCGTAACACAATATATTATGTTGTTTTCTACAACTCTTAGTCTCCTGCTATCCACTAAAAATAAATAAAATTGGATTGTAAAATATATTGTACAAGAGCTGTTCTTCTAAAGGCTGTGTGACAAATCTCTCATCTTTACAATTAGCTCATAGCTATAATTTTACAACACTCAAATTACTTCAGTCTCAAGGAAAGGTAAATAGCACTTCAAGATGGATGTGTACAAAACCTAGTCCAGCTGATTTGAGAAGTCAAAAGAAGTGGAAAACTCTTCATAAAGAGTAATTTGTTTACTTAAGAACACATTAAACTAGGATACAGACATAGGAGTACACAAATGCTTCTGTCTGTACTGCTTCATTTTGGCCAGGCTTTCTCTTTCAATAGTCTCAAGCTAATCAGTATTTGAATGATGACCTTACTACTCAATATTTCTATTTAGCTAACTCTTTTTGTAGTTAATAAGTGTATGAAATAGTGATTCCATTGCCAAAAGTAATCAAAGCAACCAGTGTATGCTAACCAACAGAAAAAACTATCGTTACAGAAGAAAGGGGATATCTGAGCTTTTCTCAGACCTGAATTTTTTTGCCTCACATTTTCTTATTAATAAAGATTGTAGTTCAGGTGTAGGATACTACAGTTAGACAGGTATAATCACCTGCAAATACTGAATGTATTAACAACTGGCTGGATAGAAGTCATGTAAAAAACTCCGAGCCTTATAGTAAATTACAAGCTGAATACAAGTCAATAATGCCATTCCAAGCAATCACATCAAGGGTATACATGCATGATAGGCAGCAAGAGTGTACGTGATGCAATCTTACTGCTTTAGCTTGTATAACAAAACCTCTACTAAAATTTCTCCTCCAATTTTGCAGACTTCAAGAAAGATACTGAGCAACTGGATAGACACCAGTGGAGAGCAATCAGAATGATGAAAGGTGCTTAGAAGATTCTCTACAAGGGAAGATGGAAGAAATAGGGACTGGATAGATTAGAAGAAGATTGATAAAGAGGAAGGATGAGGAAAAAACTATTTTTTACATCAATGAATATTCAGATATTAAGAGTAAGATTCTGCTGGTGAGGCTAGATGATCACTGTAGTGGATTTACTGGAGAGATTGCAGTATCTATAAAAAAAAAATGGGCAAACCTTTGTCTTGGACATGGAAAAAGAAAACTATTTTATCACACAGACAGTTAAGCTAGGTGACTTCCTGACATGCAGTTCTATTTCTTTTTCTATCATGAATAAGACACCATTTCAAAGAGGAAGAGGAAAAGTGAATCCCTACGAATGTGAATTGTTGATGGACAAATAACACCACCAGGCACTTGCAATCAAAGAATGTCACAGTTTTTTTACAAATATTAATACAAAGAGCATCACAATGTAATGTGACAGATATAAATCCACCCATTGCACAGATGAATGAACTTAATGGAAAGGGATTACATGATTTTTTTCTCTAGGGACCCTTTTCCCCATTTTCATTTCTGTTTGCCCTTCTTAGACGTCAACTCAAGATTTATTTTGTTGATTTTATTTAAATTCAATGCCCTATTTGTGTATGTGTTGTATAAATACATATGATTCTGAGTATGCTATAACCAGTACATATGGTTTCTATGCACCGTATCAGTGCTCAGATCATATCCAAACTAATCAAAAAGTTGTTTAGCCAATCTCTACTAAGAGAAAAAAAAGGAAGATGTTAATGAGATTTCTTATACATTCCCCAAACTTCTTTCCATAATCTATATATGAGTTTAAATATTTATTAATGCATTAAGCTAAACAAGTTTCCTCTGTGTATTTTCATCTATCTTTCCAAATACTCTATTTGTCTCACTTAAATTGCAACTCTGATCTAAAGTTTAATTTATACTTAGATTTCTGAAGTTAGATACTAAGATAAACTTTTACTGGCTTTTTCTATAGTTGTCACAATAGACCTTCATGGCCTGTATGAGATCTGTGAAATGTTTTTATTGACTTGAGATTTTAGTGAGCATACTTTTTACTTAGCAAAAATAAAACTGAACAACATAACATTTTTAGCCCCGGATGAGTATGTTTCCTGAAAACCAGAAACTGTTGACTTTGAAATGCCAACAAAAATCTTTCAATAGATATCTTCAAGGTATATGGTAGAGTTCAATGCATTACGTCTTTTATCTTTTCAGTGTTGCTCAGCTGGAAAGAGTTTACAATTTACACTAATACTGGGGGGGAGGGGGGAGATTATTTTCACATCACAGGAAGTCAGGTATCAAGAAAAACTGTACAATGATCAGCTTACTATTGTGATATGACTCTATGAAGGATTCCTAGTTCCAATTATATCTATACAATGCCACCTTTGGAAAAACAAATATCTGAACTCTGCTAACCTGTCACTTTAAACCGTTCACCTTCATAAGATCTTCAAGTAGTAATCAGTCTCCAGCCTCAGGTTTTCTAACAAACTGGATTTCACAAATTCTTCACTTTTTTAATGAGTCATCTCAGAATTCTTCCAGGTTTTCCACATTGCTATTTTCCATGCTGAATTTGGAAAGCATGCCTTCCAAAATACAGCAGACTGTTGGAAGAGCAATTGCTTCTCACAGTGGCAAGGTGCAGCCCATCAGCACTATATGGTTTCTCTGGAAGGCCTGGCTTCTAGGTCTAAGTCCCCATTAAATACTGAACTGGGAAAACACTGTGACTCAAGTGGCAAGATCTTTCTTTTAATGCAACTGGGGTCATGACAGAGATCAATGTCATGCTCCTCTGAATGTTGAGCTTGGGGTAGACCAACCATAGGATTCTTCTGGCATGGGATGGTCCACATGATGCTCAAGAAGGACCTGCAGCCTGGCTCTGCAATGAGATACTGACGCTTGGAACGCTTCTGGCTCCAGCTCCTGCTGATCTCAGCAGCTCCTCAGCACCTGAGTTTAACTCCTTTGGGAGACGATCACAGCTTCCCCCACTGCCTGCTCTGGGCATTAGAGTGTGTGTGCTGTGGATGTGGAGATGGGGATGAGATATTACATCTGAATAGCACAGTTAACTGGCTGTAAGTCTAGCTGGACCAGTGCAGAGGTACTCCATAATCCCACCGCTCCTTGATTTTGTTCTCGGCAATGACTGATCATTCTCCAGCTATACTGGAAATCTTTCCTTCACGACACTTTATCTTCAGCTTGTTAATGCTAATGGCAGAAGTTAAGTTGTACTACTAGCCTACCAAATAGACATGCCTGCTTCCCACACATCTCCCTTTAATGCCACAAAGCATTTCACTGATATTTGGAGCACAGTGGCAATGATTCTATCTCCACCTAGACTAACTGAAAAATAATACACCCACTTTTCAGTTTACACCATACTACTTCTAAGAGGGAAAAGGTTTATGCCTCTTTCAGCATGATTATATTTCTTTTCAAAGGCATTGCAGACTTTTTTTTTTGCTGTAGGTCTCTGGTCCATACAGAATTTGCTGGACATATGAAAAAAAAAAAAATAGCAAAGAAGACAGTTTCAATCCATGTGATGATTGTGAGAGCATCACACTTGGTAAAGGAAGAAAGAAAATATTACTCAGATTATGTGGGAATGAAAAGAGTGGAGAGAAACCCAAAGAAATGGACAAAAATTATTCCCTTATTCAGTATACCAAAAGTGCAATTGTTCCAGACATATGCAGCTATATATTTTGTTGCAGAAAGAGTATTTTTAAGATGTGCTTAGCTTCCTAATCATGAATTTTATCATTCGGGAGAAAAAAAGAGATAGCATCTTGCTGTAAATTTTAGGGTCACAGGAGAAAGACATGTCTTTGCAAGATCTTTGTCATGCAAGTAACAGAAGGCTATTTATTCCATCTACAAATATATTAGACATTTTCAATAGTTGGGGAAGAAGGGGTTATAAGAAATTTACAGATTAAATTCTGATACTGAATACTACTGTGGTAACACAGGAGATGGAGAACTATGACTGCAGCCTCAAGAACAATCTGCAGCCAGCAATAATTGCAAAAATGATCATAATGTTGCCATCTGTTTCAGTGGAAACCATTAATAATTTGTGATATTTTGAATATGTAAGCTTCTTAGTGCTCCTGGAAAGTTACAGCACCAAAACTCAATGGTTTCACAAAAGTGAGTCCAATGTTAGCAACTACAGTTTAAGGGTTATTTCTCCCTCCTGACCTTTTTTTTTAAGTCTTTTAAAATTCATTGCAGTTGTACAAAGCATTAGGATATTAACTCTTCCAATTGCTTCTCACTATTAAATAGTCACTTACGGTCTCCTTTATGACATAACTTACCTTATTTTTCCTTCCTTATGAAGTCACTGATAGTGTTTATCTTTAGAATATCTAACAAGTGCTCTGAAATACTTTGTGGAAGATTGACTCTGACTCTTGCTGTGACTATTAGAATAGTCTGAAGAGATCAACTTTCTTAGATGCCTCATACAAGTGATTAAAGTTAGGCCAAGTCACCAGCTGCATAATAAAAGTATAGGATTAAAAGATAACATAGAGGTGAGATTTACATCTGTGCTGTCAAGCCAATAGTCAGAAATTTAGAAATCTAATTATATACTTTACAATTCTGACAAGCAACAATACAGAGAAACATCAGTCTGCTGTCTGAATATCTAAAGTCAATACTCTCTTTTCAAATTTGCATTAATTATCACACATTAGACTACAGATACACTTTAACCTAATTGCTGACCCAAAAGATGACCATGTCTTTTCAAAATGAAGCAAAAATGCAGCTGAGATGATGGAATTATTGACATTGTTTTCTCAGACTGTAAGATGTCCATCTTCATGCTCAACACTATTTCTGGAGACAGCAGAAACAAGATCTATAATTAGATGCTTAGCATCACTCCTTTCATGATATGTTGATGCTGAAATATATATTTCAAGTGACTACAGAATGCATCCTTACCAGATTAGTTCTATGAAATATAGAGTTTAGTACCTGAACACAAACCTTTTCTGGGTTTCATTTTGCTTGTGATTTGGCTTAGTAGAAATGATATTTAATCTTTTCCAAATCAGTGACATCCTAGTCGTTTCTCCAGATATTGGCTAAATTGAGGTATTAACCACACTACTATGAGTTCATTTGCAAAGGCCTCTTTGATAAAACTTGGTGGAAAAAGGACTAGTAGGAATTGAGGAAAGAAGAAAATGACATTTAAGAACTCAGGCTAGCACAGATTTCTTGTCCTCTTAAACTGTGCATATAAGTGTTATTTTTTCTATTTAAAAAGCAAACTCTTTGTTCTGCTTCTTCCTTAGAACTAGGCAGGAACTAGTTAACTATCTCCAAAAGAATATAAAATTCAAAGATGTGTGATAATTATGCTTGGGGAAAAAAAAAAAAAAAAAGAAAAAAAAGAAACCAAACACAGAACATCACACCAAACCCTAAGAATGATAATTAAGAGTCTGAAGTACAAAAGGGTAATGCACTGTCCTCTTCCCCAGTAGGGAAGTTCATTATCAGTGGAATCATGTCATTTGCCCATCTGTTCATAATTGCATTCACTGCAGGAACTAAGTGACGGAAGTGACATCACCCAGGCTTGGCACAGGCGACTCTGAATCACACACGCCTTTGGCTCTGCACTGGCACTTGCTCCAGCTCAGCCTCTTCAGACTTCTTCATGGCCCGGGGAGCCCATCTGATTTACACCCATTGCCTGCCGGGCTGGCCCGGATCTGATAGCAGGGACAAAAATTTAAGAAATAAAGATGATGCAGCTTCTGGGTAGGAGTAAAGCCATATTAAGGGGGTAATTGCCCTTCAACTGGTTGGAGGCATACCTCTTGTTTCTATGTCCTAAACATTGGGTGCTTAACAGCTGCTGTAATATCAATGGGCGATTGAAACAGGCCCTCATTAGATTAGCGCTGAGCTTATTGCTAGTGCCAGTCTCATTATTATTGGTGACTAAACTGGCAGATTGTCAGAATGCCTCATGGCGAGATGAGCTTTTGCAGCTCTTTGTTTGTAGATATTATAAACAATGAAGTGAAAGCAATCCCCTGGGCATAGTCATGTCTCAGATGTTTTTTGCAAGCAGCAATCAGCTTGCAGAAGCAGCAATGGTAAACAACTTCTTATTTTAAGAAGCAATATTAATTAAAGCACAAGGCATGATTCTGAAAGAGAACTTGTTAATTATTTAATGTCACCTCCACTATCAAGCCCACCAGTTGGAAATTGTTTCATTTTGCCTCAGATGGGCTCTGCCTGTCATCTGAACCAGTGGAAAATAATGTGTGGTGCCAACTGCCAAAAAAATAGGCAGTATACAGCTGGGAGTCATATCCCATTTTAATGTACAATCCAGGTTTATTACTTCTAAAGAATTCTGGATATGAATAGTAGGCCATATTACACAGTGTGTATAAATGTTAAACTTAATTGGGAACATTACATTCCTCACAAGAATACAGAGACTATTAAGTGGGCTGCAACTGTAGATATTCATGGTTATTGAAATTCCTGACCATCTACTGATATCACTGCATACCAGTAGATGGCTTGGAAACTCTACTCAGTTGCTAAATAGTGTGACTGAGGGGTTTGACATCTGCTAAAACATACATACATAAAGAAGAAAGAGGCTTTTCAAACTTTTAGCAAAGCTTCTGCTGCCATGCCTGTAGCACATGAAAAGGCTTCCTACTTTTCTTGAAAAACCTACAGGTATGACCAGAGAAAGCAAGACATGAGCTGGAATCCCTGGGTTTGACACAGTGCTTAGAGGTGGGCATGGACCATCTGACTTTGCCTCAGTGGAAATTTTAGCCCCACTGAAAACCACTGGGACTCATTCAGTCATGAAGCTCAGCCCAGGCAGAATATCACTGGTACCACTCAAAAGTAGTTCTAGTTCTAATTGAGCTAGAAAATTCCAACATACGAGTTTTTGCCATAAGATGACAGTTTTCTTGTTAGAAGCTTAAAAAGTGAACAGAAGTTACAAATACAGAAAAAAATAAAAAACGCCATCTTTTTTTATGTCAATAAAAATGTAGGCTTCTTTCAAATGAGTAGCAACCGGTGACTTATTTTTCCAAATTGGCAGACACTGTGCTCTTGCCTCTCAGAGAATAGCATCTGATATATATGTCTATTCCTACCACTACATAAACAGAAATAAAGTGAGAAAGGACCTGGCAGACCAGGCTTGCAAGACTAAGAATCATCCCCAAGCTGACTTCAAACCATTAAACTGCAATGGCAAAGCTAGTGCTTTAAGGGTCATTAATCTCTGCTGGAAAATTTGTCTGAATTGTCACCTCAGTTTTCTTAGTACACATACCTAAATTCCAGCCTGGAACAAGCATCAATCCAAAAGACCACAGCAGCTCAGCCTTTCAACTCCTATGCAGAGGAAACAAAACTCTGATTAACCAATGTTCTGAGAACATTTTCTACAGGAGAGTCAAACACAACAGTAGGAGAAAAATGGGCAAGCATAACATAGTTACAGGTATCAATAGCTTCAGTAAAGAGAAAAAGAAACTAGGGAATAAGCATGCAAGAGTAAGCATCTTGTCCTTACAAGAACATTGATTTACTACTTACTGATTTGAAAAGCAGATCATGTTCCTTTTCCTGCATACACAGTGAAAGAAAAATCTTGGCGTCCGGAGGATACAGTCTTAACCAAAGGGTCTGCAATATTAATGAATTGCAATTCTGATAAACTATAAGATCTATCAAAGACTGAGAAGAATACAAAGTTTACCAGAGAGGTTAATTAATAATCTGATAGGTAGAGATAAAATAACAGGAGATCCATATCCCAAGTCAGTCTAACCCAAAAGTTGAGAGAGCGTATCAGGAAGGATGTTAGCCCCAGGATGGAGTATATAGCGAGGACAAGTAATCAACATAGCTAGATCTAGCAGTCACTCAGAACTAACAGTGAAGTAAATATTCTTAAAATGAAGCACCAAGGAATTTAAAAGTAATGTTTCAAATCATGAAAATGTCTATGGGCTCTTTGTTCCTTTAAGAAGACATTTATGATTTGAGAGAACAAAATGCTGCTGTAAGTTACAATTCTATTATCACCTTGCAACAAACTAAATTGATTACACAATAATGTTTCTATTTTTTTCCCCAATCTCTCAGCCATACTCAAAGGTGTCTTAACAATCAATAAAGCCACAGCTTGCTTCTGCTGGACAGCATTTTTGAATGAGATTAATTTCACCTTCAGTGGTGAAGAGGGTGATGCATCCACTACTGAGAGTATTTTTCTGCCTGGGTCAAGGGTATGGAAATGCTGGGAACCTTAGTTCAGGCACATTTTCTCTTTTTCAAGGTGAAAGAGCAGGGGTCAGTAGAAAGGAAGTTGTACACGATGTTTTTTCCACGTGTCCACTTCAATATTAACATAAATTCCACTTTAAGCATTGGCCACCATGAGCTAAAAGAAGAAAAATAAGTAATCAAGTTAGATCTTATACAAGATAGCAAACTGATAGCTCCTTACTTTTCTAATCAGTCATGAACCAACCCATTCTCTGTCACAAAAACTAAATTTGCTGAGATAGTCAGAATGGGTCATGAAACCAATTTTTACTTCAGAAGTGGAAGTTATTTTTCCTACAGCTTAAAAACATTTAACCACTGAAAAAAATCTGTCAAAAGAGAATCCCATTCTTTATTGGCACAAGTCCCTGTGTATCAAACTCCATTTGGTAAAACTGTCTATGTTAATAGTTTAAGTCTTCATTTAGGAAATAATTTTTTTTTATTATTATTCATAAACAGTGGAAAGGTCTACAATAATTGGAACCATAAACTAAACATAGTGCATTCAGCAACTGAGAAAAACAGGTTTGTCTGCAGGTCCCAGACCACCTCAAAGAAAGTGCAATGGGTGACCTCAAGGACAGCGGTTGTGAAAAAAAAAACCTAGAACAAGCCTCAGTAATCAGAGAATCATATAATATGTGAAGTTATAAGGGACCTATCTTGCAGGACTGTCTAAAACTAATTCATTGTCCAGATGCTCCTTGAACTCTAAAAGGCTTGGTTCCATGACTACTTCCCTGGGGAGCCTGTTCCACTGACAGACCACCTGACAGGACTGATAAAGCCCATGTTTCAAAGTAAAGCATGGATTGCTATAAAGCACAATTTTCTAACATAAAAAAAAAAATAAAATAAACGGGTTTTTTTTAACGATTCTTAACCACTCCTATTTATGGACCTTTGATGGATCTGAATCTGTCATGAGAACTAGCTGTCATTAGGCATTAAATGATTCCCACGACATCCTTTGATATGGGTATATCTTTAAAGACTGTTTATTTGAGAAAAACTGAACAACTTTATTGGGTAAACATCTGATATAAGGGGCTTTCATTTTTGACAATTTCTGTTTTTCTGTATTCCACCTCACAAGCTGGTCCCAAACTCTCATTTAAGAGTTGTCACAAACTAGCATCTTTTAATTTTTGGTCCCAAACTAACTTTCTTGGTTTTACTCAGATGTTACTAAAGAAGTAATAAAGGTTTCCACTATGTAAAGTTAGGTAGTTGTAATTCTTTAACACTTCTTTTTTCAGTGCTCATGTTCTCAATGGCTAGTTGTTTGAATCCGATGTTGAAATTTACATAAACTGTGATGTCAGCTGAAAGCTTTTCTTGTCCTTTCTAAGGTGTATTGATTTCAAAAAGTGGGGGGTTATGTTGGTTAGTAGGGGACTTTTTTTGCATAAGTTCCTCCAGGACAAATGTGGGTGGGAGTACTAATTTAAAATCAGACTGATTCCTTGTCATAAATCCTTACTTATTTACAATAATGTATAGGGGCTGCAGTTCATGTTGTCCTCTTTCTGTCATACATTATTGCCAAAGGTTTACTGCCAAAGGTTTGCCTTTTATATATCTCATGACAGTCTGTATCCCATCCTCCCAATATCTAGTCTCAGATTTTTATTGTAAACCATCATCATTAGTCAAATATTTTTCCATTCCAAAAGGGTTATTAGTATTACTAGGATTGCATTAGAGCTTTCTCCACAATCCAGCTCAAACAAAATATTTCAACTATATATATGAAACTATTGCAGTGTTGTAAACACGAATGAAAAACCGTTAGGTTTTTAAATACAAGTGTATTCAGAGTCTATCTGTTCAACTTATGTAAGATTTTTTCTTCAATGAATACATAAAAACTTCATGTGCAAATGTAAGTCAGCTACAGCATTATCTCAGAATAACACTAGTTCACATATACTGCTGTTAGTAACTTTCATTCTGAGTTCTTAGGGTGGATTTTTGTCCTTGAGACTAAACGGGTTCTTTGTTCTGGTTAATGGAAGCATTTTCCTGTTGTGAAATTCATTTATGTGGTTAATACATCTTTCTGGTTTGATTTCTGAAAATGAAAAGGAGTCATCTGTCACATTTCCAGGTTCTAGGTTAACGGTAGATTACTCAGTTTAAAAACATAGAAAACTATTTCATCGTATATTTCACAACTCAAAATCAGATTGTTTAATAAAATAAAATAATCTGTCATGCTCTAAATCAAAGTAATCAAAATAATTTTTTAGTTCTTACAGTGTTTCTGGTGTCATTATCTTACTTAGCTTTTTCACTGACCACTTATAAGATAAAATGAAAATTTTGCTTCCATTTTTTCAGACTTAACAGTTTATGTTGAGGTCTGAAATCTACACATAAACCAAGAAACTAAACTTTAACAGACAGACAATTGCACTACTTCTACACCCAGACACGCTTCCCTATTAAAAAAAAAATCTTATTTTCTGATGTTATTCTTACCAGATGTCATAGTTAGAGGGGCTAGGACCAGTTTATCATTATGCGGGTAGAACCAAAAACTGTATTCTATACCCTCTATGTCATTGCTCACGGGCTGTTAACAAACCACTGGTAGCAGCTGCCCAGTACACACCTCACACCCCAGGCTACAACAGATAAGGAGAGAGATCTGGGGAGAAGTTATCACCTTCACATCCCGCGGGAGGAGTCCTCTCTGTTAATGGGCCCATCAATGTCTTGCCGCATGACTCATAGATAACTCCCTCAGGAGTTTAATGGGCAATCAAGGACCCCCTGCACGACTCATAGAATGACGTCAACCCATTGTGAGATGCTCTGCCCAGGGGTGAGGAGCCAAGTGCTCCCACCTGGATATAATCTGGGATTTCCAGACGACAAGAGTTACCAGATCTTTTTCTATGGGATCACTGCTTCAACAAGACCACTTCATCTGGACTGCTACCACCATCCTAACTAACAGAATGTCAGGTTGTATTCTGACTCTGTTTGTGGCTTTTCTTTGTACTATTGCATTTCTTTTATTTTTCCTATTAAAATGTATTTCTGACTTGGAGTCTCTCACTGGTTTGCTTTCAAACCATTACACCAGACTACTCCTTAGCACCACATTTTATTTAATATGCTAAGTAAAAATATTGATAGACTCCAGAAAGTAGAATCGTCATAGAAATGGGAGTGTAAATTCACCAATGTAAACAATGCAGCTGTCACCGTCTTTCCACTTTGGAGCATGCATATTCATTCATTGTTTCTTTTTTTCAAACATTTAATCTATAACTCTTTTCTCCAAGGTCTTTCAGGAGTGAAGATCTCCCTTGGGAAACCAACCAAGAAAAAAAAAAAAAAAAAGGCAAAAAACCCACCCACCAAACCCTAGAAAATAAAATAAACACACACACACAAACCCCAAAACCAATAAAGGAAAAAAAAAAACTGAGAAAATGCATTCTGTATGATACCTCATAATGTCCTGCATAAACACATGCCAGTTCCCTTAGGAGAAGCTGTACACTATGTGGGAGAGAGGGAAAGTAGAAGAAAAACTAGGATTCTGGAAATATAAGTTTCAGTAAAATATGCACCTGCTACTTCTTCCAGGAGACAGTACAAATCTTACTGGATCATTCTGTGAACCATCACAATTTTTGGCCACTTAGGGAACAATTAAAACTAAGCTACAATGGAATGCAGTGTTAGGCCATGAGACTAATGAATACAATGGTGACATAAGTTACTTACTGAGAATTCTTTACATGTCACACTGTTAATACATAACAATAATGCCTTTATTAGGAAACAACAATTCTATAAAGCACATCACAATATTAACACTTCCACCCTGTGAAAGGAAAATAATTTATATTATATTGTAAATACAGGTTTATCAGCTGTAATTCACAGCATTTTGTCTTCCCTCCTTCACAGTATTGTATGCAATGGATCCCATCTCTATCTTAAGATCATGATTAAGAAACAGAATAAAGAAATAAAAAACTACACATGCTCTTTCAGTGCTAACTTTGACATTATATGTTTATTAAAACAACCTTTAAGTTGTGAAAATTCTACACTAAATTTTCCAAGATGAGCTGTGTAATGTTTCAGATGTGCTTTCACTGTTACTGGATGTGTTTGCTTTCTAATAATTAGAATCGTAGAAGGGTTGGGGTGAGATGTTGTCAATAAGAAAAAAAAAGTTAAGTGTATTCATAGACATAGTTTCATGATCATCAGCTTGCATCAGGAAGAAATTTATTCCTGTGGAGTATTAGGTATATAATGTAGGCTTTATTACCTCCTCCAAAGCTTTTGGCACTGACCTCTGGTAGACATGAGGTCAACTGAATGGACCTATTAGCCTTTTCTGCTGTAGCAGTTGCTGTGTGCCTGTAGTTACAGAGTGAGTTATGGAATGTAAAAGTATCATCTCCAGTAAAATGGCCATCACCCTGCCCTCTAATGCAGGTTTGTTAATGGTGCATGACTCATTGACCAAGTTTTTCTCTTCTGTATTCCAAACGTTACTTCCAACAGTTCAGAGACAATGCAATATACATGTGGTCTCACATTATGCTTCTAGACCTGTAATTGCAATCAGATAAACTTGAAGGATGTGGCCCTCCAACTTTATGTTTTCCATTTTGGAAATGGAAAACATTTCCATTCTTACATTTTAAGAAATTTGTACACTAAGAATAAACATGAATGAGGACAGAAGGGTGGAACTGATAGGACACAGGTGTCTTACAAAAATACACCAGTTTATAGAATAGATCCCAGAACATGGTAATGGACTGAGATTAGGATCAATATCTGGAGCCCACAACTCTTCTTAAAATAAAGAGCCAGACATTCTGCATCTTGCCAGTGTTCACATTCACAAAGGATTTTCTAAAACCTAAGGTGTAGTTTAGTGTCTACTTCCCCATGAATTGAACTTATAATACATGACATGTGGAAACAAACTCTATAACCCGTGGAAGGTTATAAAGCAGGTATGTTTATTACGGTGCCAGGCACGTGAGGGATCTCTCCTCCTAACACATGCACCAGGGTTCAACAACAATCAATTCTTATAGAAAGATTACATACATATGCATTACATTTCCAGGAAACCTATTACATATTCAGTAGAATTCTGAGAAGTCATTATCATAACTCTCCACCCCTTATCACATGTGCACATCTGTGTGGTAGTGGGCTCTTGTCCTCTGCCGGTGGTCTCTGGGAGGAAGACTGAAGTCTTCCTCTTAATTGTACTTCTCACCTTGATAGTTTTTGGCATGCCTTGTGGTCCTTTACCAGTTCAGAATTCCTTTGATAATTTCCCAGACTATGTTATTAATGCCTATATTGTTTTTATAACTTCAAGCGTGTTATCCTGATCAGCTGTTACTATGTGCCTTACAAACAACTACATTATTTATTTCACTCCTCGAGTCAATAGTCTTAGCCAAAAATCATTCTATTGCTTATAGTTCATTAATGCAAGTATTATATTCATATTGCTTTCAATAGACTCGCACAAATTTACTCATAAGGTAATGATGCTGGGATTTTTTGGTTTTGTTGTTTTTGTTTGTTTGTTTCTATTTTCATTACATTTGCTTATTTTTTATTAATTGCCTTGTAATAAGTAATACAGTGACCTTGCCATCAATTGAATTTCATTTAACTTAGTTGATTCTTTGCTGTATTTTGCTAATTAGCTAAACTGTTATTCTTGCTTAATAAATTATAGTGCTGCTTTTTTCTGAAGTGCATTCCACTAATTTTTGAGGCAAGTAGAGCCTTCGTTAGGGCTCTGTAGCAGGTAAAAAGGAGAAGTGTCTTTGTATGTTTTCACACCCCTGCAACAGGTTTCTCTTTGGGTTTACTAGCAAATGAGGCAATAGCTCTGTCTGGAAACACTCAAGTGGTAAATAGAAATTTGAAAAGAAATTTTGGAGCAAGGGAGTTTTCTTGGTGCTGTAAGAGCTTGGGGGGAAAGCAGAAACTTGAGCTGAAAAACCTGCTAACCACTAATTAGTGTATATTTTCTGTAGGATAAAAAGCAGCACAATGGCTGTAATGATGACTACACACAAGCTGCTGAAGAAGCAGAAGAGCACAGAAAAGAGATAAGCAGTTGAAGTTAACATAAGATGGTGAATTCCTGAATTTTTGCCATCACTGGATATTAAAGGTTCCTGACAATCTTTATCTTTTGATTATAGGTTTCACCACCAATCTAGGACCACATATTTTTTGCCAAACTCTATAAGAGTATTGATTCAAATGTAAAAAATTCTGAAGAGCTTTGGTATCTCATGAACGAGCTGCTTCAGGTAAGCACATAAAACATGACAGCAGTAATTTGTTAAAACTTACACAACAATTTAAAGTGGTTTAAACTGCACTAACTTAAACTTACTTTTAGGAATACTTTGAAATATATCAGGACTGGTTTTATCCCCATGTTAACTTTTCCATTAAAGGAAGAGTATACATGTACCTCTTCAAGCAAGTGTCTTTTTAGAAGGAGGTTATAGTGAAATAAGATACTTGGTAAGTTTAACACTTCATGCAAAACTCATCTGTATTACTCATTTCTCTAAGAAATCTAAGTGTAATATCCTCCTCAAAACATCACGCATTTACCTTTTTATTGATAAAGAGCTCCTGGGCCTCACATAAAGTCCAGAACCCAAACCTGCCTCCTTAGCAGTGGGCAGAGGCCCTGGGTGTGTTTGACTGGATTTCCCCTTGGGCAACTGCAACGTATAGTGTTTTTCATGCCAAGCTGTGACTAAGATAGAAATCAGGCACTGTGTGAGCTCCAGGTCTCTGCAGAGACTGTGTCTTTTAAGAAAAAAAAACACTAGATAACCACAGTGCCCAGAAGATATTCAGGTAATTGTGTGTCATGATTTAGGGTCAGGCAGCCCCTTAGATCTATGACAGATGCTATCTGTTAGCCACCCCCCCCCCCCTTCCACAAAGGAGAAGAGAAAGGGAATAATGGAGAGAGACTGAGCGACTAGAAAAGGAATCTATAAAAGCTCTAATGAAAATAATGATGATTAAGAATAATGATAATATTAATGATGATAATAATAATAATGTAGTAATATATACGACTATTCAAAACCAGTATGGAACCCAACCCCCCTGATGGTAATTACATCACCGTCACCACTGATGCTGTGGAGCAGGCACTGGGGGAGTCCCAGACTGGGCCCTGCAGCAGAGGGGAGCTGTGTTCAGGAGCTGGATTCTGGTACTGGATTTGGGAACACACTGACTGGGATCAAAGGCAGAATGGACAGAGGCCTCCTTGGAAGCTCCGAGGAAGGAACTGAAAGAGGACCTGAGACAAGCCAAGGCAAGCTGGCAAAGTGGTCCAAGAGGGGAGAGGAGTCCTAGACCCTCCAGATCCCTCAGCTTTATACCGAATATGACATCTATGGGCTGCCCTGTCTGCTCCTCCCTGCAGGTGCAGCCTTTCACTTTCTTGCACCCCCCAACGTGGTACACGAGATCCAGCAGTGGCCTTGGTCTGCACCCCAATCCTTGGCAGTAACTCTAACCATGGGGTGTTATCCCTGCCAGCAGCAGACACTGCCTGTGAAAACAGGCTGCTAACTTCAGACAG
>JAAGNO010003259.1:92978-109179 GCA_033439905.1 Ceryle rudis | reverse complement strand
GCCTTCCTGGCCACAAGGGCACATTGCTGTTCCATGGAGAACTTGTTGTCTACCAGGACTCCCAAGTCCTTCTCCACGGGGCTGCTTTCCAGCAGATCTCCTCCCAGTCTGTACTGATATAATTTCTTCTTCTTCCCCAGATGCAGGACTCTGCACTTATCCTTGTTAAACCTCATTAGGTTCTGCTCTGCCCAGTTCTCTGGTTTGTCCAAGTCTCTCTGGGTGGACGCACAGCCTTCGGGTGTATCAATCAATCCTCACAGCTTCGTGTCATCAGCAAACTTGCTGAGAAGATATTCTGTTTTGTCATCAAGGTCATTGATAAAGATGTTGAACGGGACCGGACCCAGCACTGATCCCTGGGGGACTCCACTGGTTACAGCTCTCCAGCTGGACTTGGCACCCTTGACCACCACTCTCTGGACTCTATTGTCCAACCAGTTATTAATCCACCTTACTATCTGCTCTTCTATCCCACATTTCCTGAGTTTCTCCACAAGGATGTTATGGGAGACAGTGTCAAAAGCCTCGCTAAGGTCAAGATAGACTACATCCTCTGGTCTCCCTGCATCTATCCATCCAGTTACACTATCATAGAAGGCTATTAGATTAGTCAAGCATGACTTCCCTTTGGTAAATCCATGTTGACTACTCCTGATAACCTTCAGACATGACAAAAGAAGAATGTGTCTATGACATAGATGTACTGACAAATGCATCCGTATTTTAGCACAGCCATGTTGCATGATGACAAACTGAAAAAAAAGTCCAGAATTTACCGGTAAGTAAACCAGTCTTATGGAATGAAAGTATCAAAAGGCAAGCTGACTCGACCAGTTGATGTTGTAGGTTAAGTGCTACCTGGTAAAAGAACTAGTTTTTATTGACCAATAATTCACTGCTGAAGTCATTAGATGATGCTCAGAGTGTTTTTCTGTTTGGTTGCTCTTCCATGAAGGCAGCAGAACACAGGCACATTCTTAGAACAGATCCTGTTGGTTTAGATCTTTTCTCTTTCTTATTTCCCATGTTCAGGAACACATAATGCATAAATGCTTTGGATAAAGGACGCATAAATGCTTTGAATCTCTGTGAATAAGCCAGTACTGTCTTCTAAACCATCTTAAGGTTGTCCTCAAAGCCAAAACCAATGTCTGCTTAGAAATGAACACAAAAGCATTCAACTGTCCTATCTGACCATACCCAGGGAGTGCCTTAGTATCTCAATGCTTTGTGTCCTAGAAGACAACCATCATCAGATTTTCTGAAAGCAGATGAAGAGCTTGATCTTTGCTATTAGTCATAGGCCATGCTAGGTTACCCAGAGCATTTAAAGAATCCATTCATGCCAGTTCAATTGGATTTTGATACACGACATCCAATTTCCATTAATTTCACCCATGTGAATTTGGGAAAACATAATTCCAGACAAAGATATATCTAAAAGCAATTGTGTCATGTCAGAGGCTGTACCACAGGTATGCAGAGTGCACCACTGAGTTAGGAATAATAAAACTTTCTCTTCATCCTTTTTGCAATGCTGATGTGATCATGTTCTCTCCTTGCCTTGTAAGCCCATAGACAGCTGTCAGCTGCGCACAATGAAAACTGCAGATATCCACTGAAACATCCAAAGCAAAATTTCCTCAAATGCAAAAGGAATATTGTCACACTACTGAGTGGAGCAGAAGCTGAATGAGCAGCATGGACAATCATTAGATGCCTCTAATTCTTGTAGCATTTGTCAATACTAACCTTTCATGAAAGACACCAATAAAGGAACTGGGTATTGAAAATATTCCAAACAAAAGAGTTTCTTTATTAACACACAAACAACCTCACAGATATGGCAGTGAGACAAGAGTGTATGACATACTTGTCTAAAAGAAGGAACCAATCCTTGCTTTGTTGAAAGAGTTGAATAAGGATGTTGTTTAGTGTTTTCCTATCTGCTATTGTAGTTGTGACAGTTTGTCTGAAGATTGCATTATAAGTGATAATTAAGCTGAAGAAAAGAGAATGACAGCCTAGTGATGGACAGTCAAGTACTGAGGCAAAATTAAATGGATGAGGGACAGTAAATCAGAAATGTCAGCATTTGAGAAACCCTAGCCATAGAAACCAGAGTGTAGCAGATTTTGGTAGAAAGGTTACTTTTTTTCCTCTCCTTTTAAAAGATAGTCCTTAGAAAAGAAAACAGCTATAACTACTTTCAGGAGGCTGAGGGCATTCATGGGCACTGACCAGCACCCATCCTTGCCCTGACCAGCCCTACTGGGACTCCCAACCAGGCCCTCTCAGTCTAAGACCTGATGATCTCCACTCAGTCTCTTGAGACATGCTTCCTGCCATTCCTGACTTGCTCCTCGGGATTCTGGACTGATTTTGGACCAGATTTGACATCTGTCATGTGCTTGATCATCACAGGATTGTAGATGAACCCTGTCCCTGTCTGTACTTTGTCTCAGATTCTGTAGACAAGGGCCTTGCCTATGTTGTCCAGCTCCCAGCTCAGGCCTCCTCATGGACCTGTCCCATTCTCACTGCTCCTGGTACCTGCTAAGGCAGGAGAGGATGCAAGGAGAGTGAGTCTCATATTCTCTTTTCCTCATCCACCAAAAAAATCCCTTGGTGTGACAGCTGTGTGTATATGTACACCAGAGCAGTGGTGGAATGGTGGAATACATTTGCGTATAAAGTACAATCAGGTAGAGTTTGTGGTGGAAAGCAACCAGAGGAAACAAGAAATACATTTGGAAACAATGGTAGAGTACACACAGGGACCTTAGGACATCATGAATGCCACCCAGAAAACTTCTGACCTTGAAGACAGTGCCTGACACAAAGGAAGGAAGAAATCAGTTAGGTGTTTTGAAAGAGGGAAAAAGCGATGTGATATAGGAGAAACTATAGAAGAACAAATTTGATTTTATAAATGAGCATTTTCAGGAAGAAAAAAATCCAAACAAAAAACCCCACAAAATCCAAGCAAACAAACATAAAAAACCCAACAAAACCAAAGCAAAACCAACAAACCAAAAACAAACAAACAAACAAAATACCCACAAACAAACAAAAAATACAACACACGAAAACCCCACATATGATTAATTGGTCCAGACTGCAGAGTAACACTCCAAACTGACCTCAACAGCAAGGAAAATCTGGACAATGTGGCTGAAGACTTTGTGTTTAATACTAACAGGTCCATCCACAGAGCAAATCTAGGAATGAAAACTGTGAAAATTATGTGCATACATGTAAATAAGAGTCCGAAAAAGATGCAGAAATGCACTAGTTGAACATTAAAATGGGTAAACATTGTCACTGTGTTCCCATCAGGACTAATTAAAGCTAACAATATCAAACAAGATGAAGTCCTACAGTATTCAAGTCCCTTAGGAAGACAGTGGTTGGTTACCTTTTAAACTAATGTTATCCAACCATCACATGACACCCTTAAGTAGATGAGATGTGGTTGTCTTTATTTACTTCATCTAGACCTTTTATAACTATTTTTATTTTCCTTTAAGGTCCAGTATGAACCTAAAATTCTGTACTTTATTTTGGACATTCAGATAAATATTTTGGAAAGTTTTTGTCCTCACTTTGAGCTCATAGAGCTCTAATGATAAATAGGTATCATCAAGGCACTTGTCAACAAAGTGTGCAATGAATCAAAATACAAGTCTACAAAAATGCCACCCACAGCATGATACTTCAGAGCACTGACAATGTAGCAGGTTTCCTATTAAAGGAATTACGTAGTGTAGTTTCAAAAGTTTGCATTGGAAGTATAGAGGAAAATATTCTATTAATGACCAGTAACAGTAAAAGCTCTATATCATCTGGAAATTAACCTGAAATTTTAAAGGGATTGGTGATATTACCAGAAAATAAATAGGAGTGTCATATTCCTCACTGAAATTTTTCTATTCTCTACCTAAAAATCTTTAAAATGAACACAACTTTGCATCATAGTATAGAAGATCCATGATTGCAAAGCTGTTAATTTAGTTTTCCTAATTAGAGACAACTACTTCAACCATACTCTTATGATTTTTAATAATAACCTACAGGCTTCTTAAAAAAACACTGCAGACCTTCATCTGGTCACAGTTGCACAATTATATAAACACAAATAGGTAACTAAAGCTACACACGATGTGGCAGAGTCAGTGTCCAGACATTAAATTTTAACATGAAAATACTGTTTAACATGTATTGTAGGATAGATCAGATTCAGACCATAAATGCAGGCTCTCTGAATGCCCGCAAAGCAGTGTTTAGAAAGCAAATGAGTCCTGCTCTTTCACATCCAAAAAGTGAAAATGGATGTTTTCTTTGCTGGTAAAGTCAGCTGCTGCCATAACATTCCTTCTCTGTAGCTTCCCCACAGATTCTGTGGCAAGATTTGGGATAAGTTTTTCTTCTGTGTTATCCCATTATAAACTTTCAGACTTCCTCAATCACCCAAATGCTATTTTCTCCTTAAGCTGCTCTTACTCAACCAGGACATCCTGTCAGGATGCTTTTCAGCAGGCTTTTTGAGTCTGGTAGTTAGAAGTCATTAGTAATGACTCCGTTATGAAGCTGGAGAAAGAACCAACACTTTCCTATCTGATGTCTCAAATTTCTGTACTGATCTTAATTAAAATACATTTTGTTTACAATTAAAACACTGCTTAATAAGTACATTTGTTGCCAAACAAGTCTAAACAACCTAAAATGATAAATGACAAATATTTCTTAACAATACTATCTAAGCTGGTCTTTGAGAAGACAAACATTTTTAGAAGCCTTCTGGCAGTCTTTAAGACTTATACATATTTAGTAGTAAGAAAGCTTCTAGTCTCCTTTCTACTTACACACTATCTATGCTCAGCCCAACACACAGTTTCATGGAAATGGGAAAATGGTGGGAAAGGAATGCTCAGCTATTCAGTGTTACCAAAGGGCCAATAAGGCAGTCAAGAATTAACAGGGAAGGTATTAAAAAAGCTTCTTTTCCTAGACTGTCTTTATACTCCTATTGAACTTCATCAACTCCTGTCCTCTTCCTTAAAAGTCCTTTGTACTTCATCATCAGATTTCAGGGTGGAGCTCAAAGTAATGGTCATGGTTTTAATAATATTGACTATTTATCTGGTGAATCTCTGTTCAGTACAGCAAACTTAAAACAAGGAGAAGATTCCTTTTGCTTTCTCACTCTTTTCCAATACTCTGCTTTTCCAAGCAGCCAATCTAAGACCACCTTTCTTAATGTTTTCAGGCAGCTGACAAGTTTTAATCTTTTTGCCATCCTGAGGAAGTGTCTAATGATCTCTAGGTTAAAAAATATAAAACAAGAAAGGGAAAATATGAAAAACTGTGTGACAACTAAGGTCTGAAGCCCTAAGTCTAAAAAACAGTTCACCAAAGATAATTGTCCAGCACTGTTGTGTAAATAAACCTCTACTACCATGAGTGTCTTCTAAAGTTTCGGGTAACCACACATTTCTCAATTGTAGAGATGAAGATACAAAGTTTGATCGAACGTTTTCATGTCCTCTTAGTCAGAGGGAGAAAAACTAGGAAAAAAACCAAAGTTCCCTTGCAGTTCTATTACCTCAATCCATTAAGCAAGTCTCAGGCAATTTACCTTTTAAAACATTAGTATATATAACAGGGATTTTGACACAGATTTTGACTATATTCATGTTGCTTATAGAGTAGTAATATATTTAAAGATCTCTTTTTAATCAGTTTTCTTTTAAAAAGGGAAAACAGGCAGTAAACAGGCACATCATCTTAAAAATCTCAACAAAAATGAGTGTAGTAACTCACATCTTATTAAAAAATTATTAAAAACTGGAGCATGTATACATATGAATTAGGAAAAACATGATGAAACATGGCAGAAGAGAAATACTACCCTGAGAGTAGAGGCCCTTATTATGTTCTTAACAGAGTAGATCAATGCATATTTGGTGCAAACACAATGCTTAGTTACAAAGGCAGAAGTCCTGCAATTGACTTTGCATAGACAGATTCAGCTGCCGTCCTGAAGCATCATTGACTTTAATTGACTCCCACATGGAGTCCATTGAAGAATCAGAGACTCTGGTAATGACCATGGTATAAGGGCCTGAGTCCTTGTACATTAAACTCAGTGTGAGATTTTACAGTTGACTTAGTGTATTTCAAATCTGAGTCTAAATGCAGATAGATAAGAAAGCATAAGTAGTTTGAATGCACTTCTGAATTAAAAGACTTTCTTTCAGCACTTGCATATAAATGTTAAACTCAGCAGTACACGTCCTTGAAAAATTCATTCATCTCTGTTATGGAAAAATAAATAAAAAGGAAAGCTTACATCCTAACTGTTTGAATTAACCTGAAAAAGGCATAAGGGTTTTTTTTTCCTGATTTTTCACAACACTGAAGTTCTTATCTTCTACTACTGTGGTTATGAGCAGTGCATTTCACCTTAAAAAGGCCCACTTTTTTTCATTGATAGTTTTGTACATTTACAGTATAACTCAATGTTAATTAAAGTCAGTCAATGCAACTGAAACAATTATATAGGCTCGCTTTTGGATTTAAATGTTCCACTACTGAACAGTTACAATTAAATCAATTAAATTTTCTGTTTACATAGGATACATTTCTTGACACTACCATTTTTGTGACTTTAAAGTGGGAGGGAAAAATCTACTATAGTCCCCAGATTTCCTTACATATTTTCATCCTGTGTCACTTTCACAGTAAGAGACACTGCTGACAATGTTTTCTTTAATAAGAGCTAAGAGGCTTTCTCTGCATTTCTTATCTTGTCGGCACTGAGATCTGCTCTCAGTGAACTTGGGTCTCTCAGAAGAATTACCCATTTTAAAAGTTTATTAACACTAATCCTTTCTTTTAAGTAAGAAAAACAGATTTTTAAAACCAAAGAACAATAACAGAGAGATATATATATAAAGGTAAATGTTAGTGGGTTTTGTGTTATTCTAAATTAATTTTACATTTTTGTGTGCATAAATTCCCTAATTGTTAAGACACTTGAGGCAAGACCGTTAAATTTACCTACACTTGCTCTGTGCAATAAATGCAAAATATACACTTATAAATAAAAGATAGTAGAGTAAATGTGGAATAGTTTTAGATTACTGCATTCCAAAAGTTTTACTGCCTCTTTTACCACTCACACTGCTGTAAAACAGAAGTAATGACATCTGTCTCAGGTAGATAGACCATAATATAAAATTTATGCATCCATATACTAACACACATCTTTAAAATAGTATTTGAAGGCATCATCTGTAACATTCTATTGCTGGAGATGAAGTACAGTCATTCATACAAGCAATGTAACTGGCCCTGCCTGATAGAGAAATTGCCCAGAACTTCCACAACCTTGTTTCTCTTAGTTTTGTTAATCTACTTGTAGTAAAATTTCTCATGCTATCCATTTACCCAAGCTAAAAATTTTGGGAGATGCTTCAGAACCAATTGAGCCATTTTGTTAAATATTGAGGTGGTGGAGATAATGTGGAGAATTTTCAAAAATATTATTTTCTTTAAATATCTTTTAAGAGCTTTTTGTCATAACATGGAAAATCCATTCAGATCTGATCAGTTGTTATGTTCATGGTAAATTGAAGTTTTATGTATGCTTAGTGGAGGTGTTTTTCAATTTTTAACAGCTATACACCTCTGAGGAAGTTATTCTATCAAGCCCTTGGTAGTGTTGAGATTGTATATGCCTTACACTCACAGAGCAACCATCCAGGCCTCCTGAAGCAAGGAGCTGCTGTTATTCAACCAGATGTGGTCTGCAATAGATGTTCTCAACTACACAGGGCTGGTGCAAGATCAGCAGCGAGGACAGAGCTGGCAGCCTTACTTTTTCCTCCAAGCTAGAAGTATTTCTCCTAGTAGGACCCAAACTAGAAAAAATAAGAGGAATCATAGAGCAGGAAACGCAAATTGGTCCAAAAGACTTTGCAGAACCAAAGCTGGCACACAACAAGGTGGTCTGGTTGGCACAGAACACTGAGGTCACACAAGGATTCAGACCCCAGAGGGAAAGCTTAGCCAGGCTGGGTGTGAATGAGGGAAGGAGGAAACCAAATCAAGAATCTATATGCATCCCCAGGGAAGTTCTATTCCGTGCAATGACATAGCAACTCTTGTAGGAAAAAAGTTTCGAGATAAGGAAAAACTGGCTATTTATGAATCAGAATATCAAGTACCTAATACAGGTCAAACTTAAGTCTTTCCATCATTTCACAAAAGAGACTATTTTAATTTATAAGAATTAATTTTAATTTATAAAATTTATAAGAATGTAACACCTCTGAGATTCTTTCATGAAGTTCACTTGAGATGAGTCCTGTTGTTATGAACAGGGCAACAATGCTATGAACAAATAAGTCTCATCTCCTTGCAAATTGCATGGGGGTTACTAAAACCTTCCAGGAAGAGGAGGACCAAATTAATGATACATGGGACCCTTGTTACTTCCTAACATTTAAATGCTTGACTTTGTAACTTGAATAATGCAGCCATTCTTCGTGCTGCATTTATAATGCACCATCGTTGTGAAGTTCAAATACATTAGGCAGATAAAAATGAACAGTTATTGTCAGTTGCACAAATCAAACTTCTAAACTACCGATCTCAAATAGAACAGACACAGACCAGCCTTCTAAGCCGCCCCTCATGTTTTCCAGTGTAATTTGTTATTTTTTTGCTGCCTTTCAATATACTCTTGGAAACGCAGGTTGCAAATATATGTTCTATATCAACCACGGTTGCAAATATGTTCTGTATCAACCACAAGAAAAAATTTTGCTCTGTATTTTCACTTGCAATTGAACTCTCTTGAGGACAAGAACTATGAGATCAAAGCAAACTGAAAGAAGTCATAAAAATTATGCCACATATCAACAGCCTGGTAATACACAGAAGCTGTCAAAGCTGGATGCAACTGCAGTGTCAATGGGGAGAAGGGAGACTGACGAGTGACACAGCTGGTACACACAATTCAAAATACACTCTATAGAGTCAGGGCTATTTCTTCATGTCCTTTTCATATAAATCTACCTTGTTCTTATATTTCTGTCTCTGAGAATCTGATAAAGGAACTCAGTGGTGTCCCCTAGACTAGGATAAAAAGGTATTACTTCAAAGTTCATAAAGGAAAAATAAAAGAGTTTTTTCCAACAACTCTAAAACTCCAAGTTGGGCTGAGAAAACGTATTACCTGGAAAAGATGTGGCATCTTATATTTTACCCAAAAGGCAAAGACATATTCTTGACTTAGAGTTCTAAAATATGTTAATTGTGATGTTTTACTAACCACTTGAAAGTTTCATTTTAAAAAATACCTGTAAAGGTATAGATAATGATATAAATATACACATAGATAAATGTAAGCTGTTCTAGATGAAGTTGGAGTGGAAGAAAAACTAGTGTACGACTGTAGATGATTTATAGAGAGACTTTTCAGGAAATATTTGTTAAGTGTACTAATGGACATCTGTAGTCTGCCTCCAGCACTGTCAGCTTTGGCCATTTATCAACATCCAGACCACACAATCAACTAAACCAAAGAAAATTGCCTTGAATATCAAGGCCTTAATACCACAGTCAGAGGGAATGTTGCCCATTTTGTTAGGAATTCTACATTCATATTTTGAGGACAGCTCTGTTTATTTAACTCCACTTAAAATATCTGGGGGTCCTGGTGGACAGCAAGATGATCATGAGCCAGCAATGTGCCCTTGCTGCTGGGAAGACCAACAGCATCATGGGGTGTATTAGAAGGGGTGTGGTTAGTAGGTCAAGAGACATTCTCCTCCCCCTCTGCCCTGGTGAGGCTGCATCTGAAATATTATGTCTAGGCCCCTCATTTCAAGGACAGGAAACTTCTTGAAAGAGTCCAGTGCAGAGCCACAATGATGATTAAGGGAGTGGAACGTCTCCTTTGCAAATATGTAAAGGGCAGGTGTCAGGAGGATGGAGTCAAGCTCTTCTCAGTGATGTCCAATGATAGGACAAGGGGCAACAGGTACAAGCTGGAACATAGGAGGTTCCACGTAAACATAAGGAGAAACTTTTTCATGGTGAGGGTAACAGAACACTGGAACAGGCTGCCCAGGAAAGTCGTGGAGTCTCCTTCTCTGGAGACATTCAAAACCCACCTGGACATGTTCTCCTGTGTGACCTAATCTAGGTGATCCTGCTCTGGCAGGAGGATTGGACTAGATGATCTTTCGAGGTCCCTTCCGACCCCTAACTTTCTGTGATTCTGTGAGGTCTAGCTATCAAGCTATATAATTCTTTGGAAAATAAACACGAGAAGTCACAAATAGAATTGCAACTTTGAAGAACTCTGTGGGTTGCAAAACATATACACATTTTCTGAATCTACTATCTGTACACTTAGTTTTTTTCTAACCATACAAATACATCAAGACAGTAATGTTAATGCTTTTACTGAAAAAGTAGATTTATTACTATACCAAAAATATGGGAGAAGCATACTGTCAGTATTATATAAATTCCATCTTTATTTCCCCTTCAAGAACAACCAAAACATGTAGAGTATCAGTTAGCCTATTCTCATCCATTAGCTCTCAGCGTTCAAAGTAGAAGAAAGGGTAGAAGTAGGGTTCAAGAAAGAATAGTTAGGAAATGAGAATTGACAAAGTCAATTTTAGTCTAGTATAGCTAATCTTTTTAGGCTCTATCTATAGTTAGTGGAGTAAGATAGTCTTCTGTAGAGGATGATTCAGAACAGAAACCTAATTTAGCTTTTCTGACTCACCCTCCTCAGAATGAATCAGCAGGCACTCTTGACCAACATTATGCCTGAAAATTGAAAATGCCTTTCCTTTACCTGAGAACATATGACGCATTATTCCCAATCAGAAAGAAAATTTATATTCTCTACAGTACTTACTGTAACCCACTTAAAGTAATTTTCCCCTCTGGAAAACACTAGAAAAAGTTCAAGAAATTAACAAACAACCAAGACAGAATATGAATGTTAAACAGCTGGTCAAAGCAGCCCAAGTCCTTATGGCCACAGCTGATACAGGAAAAATGTGATCAAGTACACACTTATTCCAGCTGATTTTTGTCTTCAAGTTATAGGGTCTGTTGAATGTGTACAGATAACATCCCTAACAAACTGTATCCTTTTTGGGGTAAAAGCTGTGATTTCATTTGTGAACTTGGACAGTGTTTGATATGCCATGTTTGGCTGGAAGATAAAGCTAGTTCAGAATGTTAATTTCAAGTGGAAAAAAAATCAGTTATATACAACAGTTTGGCAGGAACAAAGGTGACAGAGGAAACAATGACCATAGGTGTCCACTTTCCTTACCATCTTGTTCATACCTATTTTTTTTCCAGCAGGAGGAAGGGAAAGAGATATTCTTGAAGTATATGAAAATACAAGAGTAACCAAGGAGGATATTACATGTTTTTAGGCTTTAATGACTCACAGTTATATCAGCCAACTATGAAAACTGCATGTTAATTAGAACTGGTGACCTTGGGAAAACTCAACTGAGTAGGAAGATTTCTCTGAAAGAAAGAAAATCTAAGTCCTTAAAGTTGACTAAAGTTGTAATACCAGAAATCAAGTTTATTTGAGAATTCACTTTTGCAATTTTTTAAATATATGTCAGTACATATTCAAAAAGGCAATCCTATTTAAATATTTTATTTTATTAAAATTAGCATTCATAAAA
Source organism: Ceryle rudis (assembly GCA_033439905.1). Taxonomy (NCBI): domain Eukaryota; kingdom Metazoa; phylum Chordata; class Aves; order Coraciiformes; family Cerylidae; genus Ceryle; species Ceryle rudis. Next base: position 97,435 of record JAAGNO010003259.1, on the reverse strand, counting down.
TGTATAAATGTTCTTATTTCACATAATTTTATTTTCTTCACTTTTAGAGTAGATATTAACTTTAATACAAAATATTTCCCTCAGAATTATTTTATCTAATCTACAAAAGAGTGTCACAGGTCAGTTCACAAAACAGCATTACAAATACTGATGTAAGGGAACATCTTACAAAAGCATTTTACCTACTGTAGTCCTATTTGCCAAAATGACTGGGATTATGAGCAAATCTACATGCTATACACCTACAGAGTTGTAGTAATATTCTATTATGCTCACTATATCTCAGCTAGCTTTAAAGCAGCTTGGGTACTGCTCTCTGGCTAGCAATAATCTTAAGAAGGCTCTAGGTTGATGATACCTACAAATATCTGCTTTGCACTTTAGGAGAATAAATATAATTCACTAACAGCAGCAACAGCAAGCCAGACGTACTCGGATTAAGTACCTGTTGAAAATGGGGTGTAATTGTTTCAACATTTTCAAAAATGTTATCTTGTCTATTTCAAATATGTTAATATCCAGCAATCATTGTGAGTCATTTCAACATACATTTGTACACATATCAGCCACCTGTCCTCTGCGCCTTTCTCTACTCTATTCTCCGTCACTGTCACAGTATCATCCTCCAGGCAATGTGCTCAGCATGAAGCATGAGTGATAACTTTTGGATTTATCTTATGGGGAGAGGGGAAGAACTGTAGCTCTGCACTGCTGCGTCATAACATTTGTATATATGCCTCATAGAGTCTCATCAGGTGATGACATTGCATTTTTATATCATGTAGTCACATTCGGATGCACATCATCACACCATGATGCTGCATTTCAATGCTAATTCACTGCAGGAGGCCTCAAATAAAACGGTGGTGTTTCTAGATGTCCTGAAGCCTAAGAAATTGAAAAACGTGATATAGAGCTTTAAAAACTGGGACTGCACTCCAAGTATTACTGAGGTCATTGATCTCATAACCAATATTACTTTATACATTGAACAATTCAGCCAACAGCAGTGTATGAGAGTTCACTATTAGTTTAGGGAATAATATTTTGTTTCCTTGCTTGCTTTTGACTCACTAGCTGTCACAATCCTAACAAAATAAACCAGACCGTTGAGCAAACGGCACTCAACTGAAACACTTTGAATGGTTTTTGTACCACAGGTCCATTGTCTAGCTTATCATTTAAGTTTTGTTCTCACATTAATGTGAGTCTAGGCATAAAATCATGATAGAGAATTACTCCAAACATTTTGCATTATTGGATTGAATCGTCATCAATTTATGTTTGTTTCTAGCAGGTTAACCTCCCAAAGGTGTTATAGATGAAGTCCAATGGTGACAGAGAAGGGGCATCTTTGTGTTATAAAATAGAAAAGACTCTGAAGACCCTAGAAATGTGTTAGTAAAACACAGTATAGGATCTAGATGTGTTTAAAAAAGCTGAAGTAAAGCTACCTCTGTGCTCATTATATAAGATTTCCTTATATGGCTTTCATAAACTGGTTTTCATACCAGATTTGCTCAGGGAGGTGAGATGGGGAGACCTTCACAGACACACTGAACAGTTCATGGAAGGCTATATGCAACCAAAAACCCTTAAAAATACACTGATTGTTTTAACCATTTAAGCAGCTTTAAATCATGCCATTTAATCAGCCTCATTGTAAGCTATGCAAACTACACCTTCATCACAAATGGAGAAACTGTTTCTGGTTTTGTCATAGACATCCTTTATAACTATGTAAATGTCACTTCTCTCCACACCTCATAGCCCTACTGTAATCCAGAGTAATTAAAAAAGGGCAGTGAGAGGTGTGTTCTCCTTCTGCCTCAGTGTATCCTCTGTTCTGTAAAAAGAAGGTTACAGCAATTCCTTTCAAATAAAATCATTCTAACACTTGGGAAGTAATCATAGCTCTCTGCTAAATTGTTCTGTAACCTGGGGTTAATTAGGGACTATGTAACAAAAGTGACCTATGAACATGGATACTGAGCAGTCCTGTAGATTATGCACTTTAAATGTCTCTGCTACTAAACACATCTAACCAGACATTCAAGTTTAGCAGATGCTTCAGCTTTTCTTTCAAACAGAAACTTAAAAGAACTACTTTTCCTACAGTTTCAATAACTACAAAAGCAGACAGTCCTATACACAACGGCAAAAATAATGTTTAGAGCCAGACACCAAAGGGAGCTGAAAGCATAGAAAGCTTTGCATATGCACAGAAACTGAAAAGACTTGTAGACTTACTTATATTCTAACTCATCATAGGACCAAAAATAGTTAGTCTTACTATTTATTTTCTTTGGTGAAAATTCTGGAAACAACTGGGGTCAGAGACAAGTTATTGGAAATGAAATCTGCTTTGCAGTGACCAGTCCTGTTCTGAAATCTTAACAGTAAGTGAGGCAAAGAACAATCAGGAGGTAGAAGTATTTTACTGTAAAGTTACATGCAACCTGTTTATGGTGGTGGAAAAGAGAGCTGTATCACTTAGAATGTCTTCACACTTACTCTTTGGATTGCACAGCTTTTAACATATGTTAAGGTCTATTTCTTTTCTATGGGATGTTGTTTGAAAGTGTCAGAAACAGGTATTCAGGCATTGAGATTTTCATTAAAAAGCTGTCATGCTCATTTGTGCTTAAAATTAGAACACCAAATAGAGTTTAAGCTATTCAGTTGAGAAAAAGTATGAAAAAAAAAATAAAGGCAGAAAAGAAATCTTCCCAATGGTTTCTCCAGTTTTTCTTTTAAGTGATATGATGACCAAAGCAACCTAGATGGTCATGAATACCCTCTGGGGGCACTGTCTGGCAGCACAGAGATGGTCACCATTTATAACTAAATTATGTATACAGAGATTACATCATTCTAGGCGTGTGAGTGTGAATGAAGGAAGAAGAACAGAACAGAGTACATTATAGAGACTGCTGACCTCAGTGCAGACAGGGCATCTGGTTTGTACAACTTAACTAAAATTACCTGCTGGAGAAGCCATATATAATCTTCTGGGGAACCATAACCTTCAATTTTTCTATTTGTTTAGAAATAGTAGAAGGAGATGGGATTCAGCAAGCGTTTCTGACTTGTACAGCAGCACCAATTCAAAAGTAATCATTCTAGACCCATTCCTTTATATACTTGGCTTCTCTCAGCAACATCCAGTCTTTCCACTAAGAGTGTTTCCCTGGTCTATAAATTGTTTTCTGGAATGGTGGCTATCTCAACTGCTGCTTGCAAAAAAATGTCAGTGATTACTTTTTTTCTTTTTTTCCCCGAGTACCACAATTATAATTCGTATCTGCTGTCCTCATCCTACTCTACACAAAGATTACACATGCTTCATAAAAGCAGACTTACACATTTAAACAGTGGAATTGGCATTATTTGTAACTCAAAAAACACCCGTCATGTTGGGTCTAAATGTTCACTCCTAAAGGTGCTAGCATCTCCAAGTTGCACCTAATTGCCACTTAACATCAGGTCAAACCATCCCCCCAATATTCTGTCATTAAAGGCCAGTCTGGTAAGCTAACAGGACCTACATGGCATGCTGATGAAGCACTCTGACTCATGCTAAAGAATGGATCAGAAGAAAGGATCCTTCTATGCTTACGTGAGGTTATGGTCACTGTCAGTCTGTTAGGGGCATCTCCTGTCGCAGATGTTGATCTAATGAAGTCACAGCACTGTCTGGACTTATGCAGTTATTAAAATGCTCACTGCCCAGGAGGAATACAGAAATCTGCTGTTAATGTAGGTCATTCAGGATACCCACTTTCCCATTCCCAATTACATTTGAACAGGATAAGTATGGTATAATTAGCTGACCTAGTAGGCTGACTAATACTTTCTCCTCTTCCTTCACTTCCCTAGACACAACCCCCACCCCCCCAACATTCAAGCATACATTTTTATTTCATAAGGCTATTTGCAAGATCACTAGCCTTTCTCCTGAGACTGTCAGCACATGTGGCTCTATTTTGATTGGTTAACATGTGCACATTAGAGATCCCATCATCCTGCTGCACATACGCCTCACCTTCTTTCACAATCTTTATCTGCAATGCTATTCATCTGTTACGCTCCTGAAATCTGTGCACTTGTTGCAAATAGTGTAATGCCTCTATTATGGAAAAACAGCAGACATTTTGGGTCACATGTCCAGTAGCTCCCATTTCTTGACAGTGAAAAGAGAATACGAGTGTCGTATTCAGCATTGTGCTCTTGTTCACTGTAGCTTTCTTTTTTTAAGACTTTGCTGCAGTTCCTGTAAGGAGCTGTGTGACTTTCCCACCTCACGCACTTTTGTACACATGGAAAAAAAGCAGGTGGTAACAGCACTATATGCAAATCATGAAGGGGTAAAAAAAAAACAAAGGGAAAGGGAAAGGGAAAGGGAAAGGGAAAGGGAAAGGGAAAGGGAAAGGGAAAGGAAAGGAAAGGAAAGGAAA
>JAAGNO010003259.1:48345-90392 GCA_033439905.1 Ceryle rudis | reverse complement strand
ATGAGGAGGAACTTCTTTACTGTAAGGGTCTCAGAGCACTGGAACAGGCTCCCCAGAGAGGTTGTGGAGTCTCCTTCCCTGGAGATTTTCAAAACCCACCTGGATACGTTCCTTTGTGACCTTTGCTAGATTGTATGATCCTGCTCTGTCAGGGGGGTTGGACTCGAAGATCTCCAAGGTCCCTTCCAACTCCTAACACCCTGTGATACCTGTGATATCTCCCAGTCTCACTTAAACAACTTCCTCTGAGATTACTTCTTTCTTCCCACTCATTTGATTAAAAAAAAAAAAAAAAAAAGGAAAATATAGCATGATTCAAATGACTTATGAGATGAAGTGTCAAGGAAGAGGGCTGATGGTATCTCTTCTTTTTTTAATAGGGCTGGCAAATGATAAAGAGAATGAACAGAATAATAAGCAATTAAATTTCATCTATGTAGTGTGTTTGGAAATGAAATATTTTCTCATCAGAAATTAAAAGTGGGTATTGATTCAACTCTGAAATGCATTATAGGAATAACTCTGAAATTGCTATTTCCAATTCTGTGTTTGAGGTGTTAATTATGTCAATGCCTGTGTAGTTACTATGGTAGAGAAAACTCAAAACATGTGAAGGTAGATCAGATGGAAGCCAAAAAGTACATTCCTATATTGTTACTGGCATGTATTGAAGATGCTGTTTAATGGGGCAATGCCTGCACAGCCCAAGCCAGAAAATAGTTCAGGCAAAGTAATTTCTGCTACATTGATCATGATACTAACAACACAAAAAGTATTGTGTTATGAAGGATTCCAGCATGAACATTTTAAAGGCACAACTTCCTAAGCAAACTATATACCAAGTTATAAACCTAAACCAGAGATGGGTCTTTCTTAAAAGACACTGGTTGTTAATGTTGCTGCCAGATTCAAGATGACTACAGTATGACAGCTGTAATAATTTGGAAAAGTAGAGCAGCAAGATAGCCTAAGGAGTTTTTTGGGCAAGGGGAAGAGAACTTTTTCGTCAGTGAGCTCCTATGACAACTGACATCTACATTACACAGAGGGAAAGTCTAATGTAAAGAATTAGTCAAATACAGGAAAGTCACATAAGGAACACAAAAACTATTTGATGTAGTAGGGGGACAATCAGCCTGTATTGGGCTACGGTTTATAGGAAGAAGTGATCCAGTCCTGCTGGGGTGTTCCTGTGATGTTCAGTTCAGCACAAGTTCAGATCTTTTCTCTCCTCCAGGTTGCTTTAGAATTCCCAATGGTTATTTATAAATTCATTCCTCAGTGATGAAGAGGGACCATGCGCAAACTAGATGTTGGATGTCCCTGATCCTTCTAAGCAATGTTTGAAGCTGAACTGGAGGCAATAGCTGCAGACTGTACACAGTTGCATGCCAGTCACAAAGGTTGCTATACTTAAGTACATGCATGGTGTATACATAATCTAGATATCTGGAAGCCTCAGTAGTTACCTATCAGAGTCACTCTGACTGATTACAACAAATACCCATTGCTGAGCCAAACACAGTATTTGAATCTCTAATTTTAGACTTAGATGCCTAGTATTTTTCTGAAACAATTTAGAAAGACAGTAAAATGTCCCTTTTCCAAGACCCTATCTTACACCAGATCTTCTTGACACGTATGATCATTCCATACTCCCTCTGCAGGGGATTATAGCAATGGCAGGCTCCAGGAATGTGGAGCTAACACAGCTAAAGACTGAAAGATCTATGTGCTTGAGAGCACTCTTTTCCTTGAAATAATTCCCTGGGTTGTTTTTGTTTTTCCCTCTTCGTATATATCATCTCTTTCTTCTCTTTTCTGGTTTTGGATGTGAGGTAACTAGAGTCTGCTCTCCAAGGAGAGGTTTTCTGTAATCCACATGGCAGCTAGGGCAGCTAGGAGGCTTTGTTGTTTCAGAGATGAGGGCAAATAATTTTTTTTTAAATATTGCTGATATTTTTCTTCATTCTGCCAAATAGTTCTTCTGTTTTCTTCTTCCCTACTCCTCCACTTTTTCTGCCTTTCTAAAACCTTGGACACTGCTGCACTGAGGTGTGTTATTGTGTGTTTATTGCTACAGTGTTGTAGTAGCACCTCCTCTTTATTCAGTTTATGCTCTTAACAAGCAGCATTTAAAGTACCTCCAAAGACTGTTTTTCTGTTATTTATATGGACATTATTTCTAAGGGTATTTTAGCTACTGGGGCACTGTGAATCTTTTCCACTTATTGCAAGCAGATTCTTAGTGCCAACTTCACCTCACCCCACTGATTGTTCTATGATTATAGGAGATGAAGCACATCCTGAAAGAGGCAGAGCAGAGCACAGCACTGAAGGCTGTACTGCATCCTGAAGAGAGCCGTCAGAAATGTAGCCCAGGGATTAGTAAGTGAATGTGACAAGCAGATGCTGGAAAAGGAAGTGAAAGAGATGAACCATGTGAATGATAGCAAATGGACAAAAAAGTCCTTTACTCCACAAACACTTAAAATGCCTGGTAGTCTGAATGGCTGACTTGATAAAGAAATAGATTGAACTTAGGTGCAATAAATATTTATAAATATCATATTATTTCTATTCTTTTATCTAGCCTGAGAAACACATAATCAGCATCTGCACATCTACAGTTGTAATGCTATGGTTCTTAGAAGTAACTGTAAACATGATACATACATTTTTACTTCTGTCTTCCACAAAGAAATGTAAACAACCTGCAAGGGAAATTAACAACAGAATTTATAGATGTTTATGCATTGTAGAACAATCTACTTCCTTTGTGTGACTATTAACTTTATTCAGTATGCCTGAAAGTGAATCATGCAATGCAAACAAAGGATTAGGTTATGTCAGTCTTCTATGTTTACATAAAGTGCTGACAACTATTTCAGAGGACTGCCTGCTCTGAACTTTCTTACCCTGGCATTATAGGTCGACACCATGAGCTCAGCAGGGTAAAGGGAGACTCCTGTGGTGAAAATATCCACACAGATAGACCTGTTTCTAGGACGTCATTCTGTTTGCTCATTTTTTATTCTAATTAATTCACCAATTAATTCCCAGCAGTGTCTCAGCATCTCATGCATAAGACTCAGTGTATCAGTGGTCTGCAGCTAAACACCTGCAGATGGCAGCTTGAGAAAAATATTGATTTTCAATGACTGGAATTTGTTCTTTAATTCAACATTGGCTTCATAACCATTCCTTTCTCATCAGCATATGACCACTAGGAGCTTGTCTGTTCTAGGTAGTCAGGAACAAGACAATGAGTCAATTCATAGGAGCAGCTTGCTCCCTAAGTAGGCAGGAGAAGAGAAGATGAAAGGACTACACAAACAGCTATGAGGAATGGTACAGACCCTTTCTGCCATAGACCGCTTTCATGAGTACAAAGCAGAAAGAAAAGGGTGGACCAGCTGCAAAGAATGGAGCAGACAAGCTGCACGATGCACACCAACATGGGAATTCTGGGAGGCATGTTCTCTATCGGTAGTTCTTCACAGCACCCTTCCCTAGAATAATGCAGCTCACCTGCGTCTATAGTGATAACAATCATCGGGGACAACATGCTGACATTTATTTTTCTAGGTGATTTCATAATAACTGTAAGGAGTTTCTGTTCTGGAAATGACAGGGAAATAAAAAACAACCCCATAGGAAAAAAAATATTGGTGAAGAAGTGAAGGAAGCTGCTGCACATATTAAATGAAGAAACAAAATGGAGATGTGTTTACCAAAGAAAAAAAGTACGGCTGGGAAATCTGACTTCTTTAGAGGATGTTTGTGCTATCAGATAAAGGAATAATAGCAATCATTTGTTTGTACATCTAACTGCATGAAGGAAAACAGCAAATCCTATGATCTATAAAGAAAACCCTGATGATATAAAAATAAATTTTAAAAAAATTTAAAAATGTTGGGTTATTCCTACTTTTACAAGAAACCTTTCCTTCTAAAGTCTTTGCTGGTGCATGTGCTGCTATGTTCCATAAAGTTCAGCCATCTAGACTGTTTTTCTCCAAATAAACTTTTACAGAGTATGAATAATCTGAGTTCAAATGGGATGCCTTACCTCCCACATGTAAATCCTTATCTATACAAACTAAGTGGAAGGGAAAATCAGGTTCCCAAAAGGGTGGGGAATGAATAGCTTTTATCACTGGATTTCCATAGTGAGGACTGGACAAGATTCTACCCTGACACCATGTTATATGTATGCTGATATTTTTCATGAAGTACGATAATGTAACCTGTGATCAGTGTGAATGATTCAACTCTAAAAATGAGCATAGTCTGGGGCATTGAGTTTGGAGTTACAGGATTGCATTGGAAGTATTAAGATTCAATACAAGCTACTATGAAATCTTCTCAGAAACAGTGCCAGCAGAAGAAAAGACAAAACAAAGAAATCTAAATTGATCTCCAAAAAAGAGTATGCATGGTAATAGGATTGCAATACCAGAATTTTCATAGCCATATCACACTGATTATATGTCAAACTCAGTATTTAATCTGTTCTCTTTCAAAGAAAAAGTGAGAAATCAAGACAAGGATTATTCTCCCCATAGGAAAAATCTCTTCACAATGCAAACCAGGTCTCTACTCTGAAGCTTAGGGGTCACGATTCATCTTTTAAGGAAAAGAAAGTTCTAATGAGCTAGTGAAACTAGGGAAGTCCTCATTATCTATTTAAATGGATAATCACTCTCTGAATCCCACTGAGCCTTGTGGCATCTTCTGGCAGAGTATTCTACAGATCTATTCCATATTGACTTACTCTACTTTTTTATAAAATCAGACAATAAATAAAGAAATCAATACTTCTTCTCATCTAAGAACATTATGAAAATCTGAAGGTTAGCCCTGAAAACTCATTAACTTGGCTGCTATTCAGAACAGCACAATTAAAGACAGAATAGATGTAACAAGAGGGGAAAAAGCATTGCTAAATGTTGATAATAATCTTTAGCTATTGGCTCCCTTTAAATAGTATTTATATTTTAGAATATTTAGCATAGTCTTCTGTGTCTTTTAGACCAAAAGGGACTTCTGCTTCCAGATTATATCTCTGTTGCCATTAGGTCTTCCCTTTCTAATAAATTCTCATTCACAGAATGTTAAATGTATCAAATCAATCATATGCATTTTCAAGTAAATATGCCTTGCTTTTTACATTGAACAGGGCATCTCAGAATTTCTCATTAGGTATTTTAACTTCTTTAAGCAGCCCTGCCTGTGATACCCCCAGATTTTTTGCTCCTCATCCTACTAAATAATCAACCTCTACATAGAGGGTTGGTAACAGACTACTAAGTTCAAAATAGAATGAACAACAGATCAATAAAATATGAACTTTTCTCCTATTTTCAGGTTTAACAAACCAGCTATTTCAATAACTAAGCTTGCAGCCAATATTGTTACTTTGCTATTTCTAAGGTCAGAAAGGTTTCTAGGTTGAGAAAGATACAACAGTTCATTTTTGTTTGTAAATGAGAAGATTTAAGTGCCAGAAGATTGACACTTCTACTGAGTAACAGACTTCCCCCACAAAGTCTGATTTCCTTTCATACTGCACACAAAAAAAAAAAATATTAAAACTACTGGCTAAATTGGCACACTCCCTCACTTAAGCTACAGGCACAAACATGATGTATGAAGTAGTTCTTCTATAGCATTAATTTCACACAAAGGATACATATGTCTCAGCAGATATTCCTGTATCTCCTCACTTCGAACCAGAGATATTTATCATTGGCAGTAGCGACTCAAACCTTGGCATAAAGAAATAAAACTCACAGAGACAAAGTGCCCCCAAAGGGGTGGTCTCCGGTCCCTCCAAAATTTGAGCACAAAGAAAGGCATAAATTTATGTAGCATAGGCAGACTACTGGGATTTAGGAGATGTGGAGATTTAAGATTTAGCTTCAATACTCTAAGACTTTTTCACTGATGAACAATGAGCTCAAGCCTATACCTGAGCATGGGGTCCCTGTTCTTCCCATTCATATTGTTGGGAAGTGTGGAGCCAAGCCAAAAATTCCCATAAAACACTGTGTTTAGGAAAAGCTGACCTCAGGATAACTTTCAGGTAGGCAAGGGAGGCTATTCCTAACTCCAAAATATGAGCTTAGAGATGTGCTAAAAGCATGCTAAAGGCTCTGTTCCTCCAGAATGTTGCTGACCATAGGGAAGATCAATGTCGACCAGCCCACACAAGCAGATGCAGTGGTCAGCAGTGTGAATGTTACCAGATTTGATCATCTTATGCTGACACAAGCATGCCCATACCTGTAATTCATGTAGTTACTGGTGACACAAATGCAAGTGTTAACATCTGTAAACAGTTCACTTACTGTCCAAGAGTAGGTATGCACAGAAGCTGAACACATTCTCCAGTGACCTTAAGATCATGGAGGGTAAGCTGTGCCTCAGTTTCCCCAGTAGTAAAACTCCAATTACAATGTTTATTCGCTTGACAGAGGATCATGAAACTAAATCTATGACTATTTCATAGCTGTAATTTGGAATAGCTGGATTAGTGCATGATATCATTACTATACTCCCCTTGCTGTGTGAAGCATTACTATAATAATTTGCATTCCAAAGGAAAAAAACCCTTTTGAAGATTTACTTGCATTCCAGAAGATGAATCCCCCCTCAGAAAAATCAAAGAAAAAACAACAGAGCAGCTGAGCACACCTTTGCAAAAGGCTGTTTCTTCTCTTCAGAGGCTTTATTTTTTCTTTCTTTTTTTTTTAATTATGTTAGGTAGTAGGGAGGCCCGAGTCTGTGGGATGGGTCCTCTTTTCATTCTCATTTATAGAGTCTTATCAATAATAAGAGATTTAGCAATTCACAAAACCAGAAGGTGAAAACAGGTCTTCTTCATATTAATAACTTTGTCCTTCAGATTACTTTTTCTCTTCTCTTTTTGAAGCCTAGCATCTCATTATGTTGTATCACAAAGCAATTCTCAGTCTTTGCATGCAAACATAACAGTAACTTCTTTTTAAAAAAATATTTATGTAAAGCAGTGATTTAAGTTTATTATACACAAATGTTATCTTGCTTCTTCAGCTCAAGCAATACCTGATGTAGACTAACTATACATACAGATTTTGGACCAGTGGCTGTACAAGTGCTATATGCACAAAATGCCACAGTCCTCCTGTGCCTTTTCACCTGGTTGTATTATGTAGAATTTCTATATAATCTACTGAAGCAAGATAGTTGGTCTTCCTAGCATCCTGAATATTCCAGGGACACCTTTAGACCGCAATGAGTTGTTTCTACATATTTTAGCATCTGCAAAAAAAAAAATCACCCATCTGTGCGCTTGCTTCTCTGCTGAAATTATCTGAACTATTTCAGTAGAGGCTGATAATTGAACAGGGATGTCCTTTACAAGGATAGACCACAGCTGCAGGTATAGCATCACGGCATCAGAGAACGGACACAGTATTAATTTCAGCTAAGTCTTGAGATTAATACATACCATCCATTAAAGAAAAGCAAACAAGTGTTTCTCTGATTTCTTTCTCTTGTGTACAAGACTGGTGTAGCCTCATGGTCTGTGCAAAAGATTGGACTCTGCTCAAAGAAAGGTAGGAGGTGAAGGTAAAAGATTAAATACATACATGGCTCTAACCACAGGGATTACAGGTTCTTAGTTGACCCATTTTCAAAGATTGTGATTTCCCCAGAGCTCCCACTCACAGTCCTGGAGGCTTTCTGCACTTGGCAGAGCTCCCAGAGAGTTAGTTCCACAACAATTTGTCTATTCCTATAAGCAGATAAGCCCGTATGCTACACACCTTTCAACCCTGGCCTCCCGTTCTCTAGGACTCCCTCCACCATTCATTCTACTTTCTTTCCCATTTTCCTGTCTTTATCTCTCAATGTCAAAACTTAAGAAGCAAGTGTCATCTGGTGCCAGCTGTTCTTCAAGCTTTATCACCCTTTTTTTTCTCTCCCCTTATCTAGCAATGTTGTCTCCAACTTTAATATTTACTACAGTTATTTTCATTCTCCTATTTCTCTCCCCTGTCCCATCTCACAGCTTTGGTTTTGAACTGTTCAGTTCCTACTACAAAGGTAATGCATGTGTTAATTACATCTTAGCTTTAAGAATACTACATCTTCAAAAGGCAAATGAGAATTTTTTTTCCCAGTTAAAAAATATACTGTAAAAGACTGTCAAAACCTTTCAGAAATCTTGGCTAATAATCTCAGTTCATCTTTTGGCAGAACCTATCTGTTAACTTCCCTACTGTGTGTGTCTGTTTCTGTCTTCATATATACTGTAGATTTTCATACTGTGTTCATCAGTGTGCTTGCATCACATCATTGCTATGTGACTTTGCAGTTATAGGTGGAATAGATATCATCATCTTCCTACTATATTTTCTTAAATTTCTTAAAATTTTGTTACATTTTAGAAATTACAATTTTAGCCTTCAAGAGGCTACATTTTTTCTCAGATTATTATTACAACCACTTTCTGAAACTATAGGCACATGTACGTACATATACACACACATAAGATCTTACAAATATGGGCTTTGGAGAAGGAAAAATTTTAGGGAGCAATCCTTCTAGCAGTGATGTATAACTTTACACATTTTTAATTTTTTCTCAAATCCATCAAATGATGTACTTTAATCTTAGTAAATTCAGACAGTCTACAGAATTTACTTCAATTCTGACAGATAAATTACTTGACAGTTCTACTCAAACTATGTACCTTGCAATCTAGACTGGAGGTGTGAAGCTGAGCTTCACTTCCATATCTGGGTGCTCAAAACTCAAGAGCTGCCATTTCTTCAAACAGAAGGATTGAGGTCTTGTCCCTCTTGTACTGGTAGTGCAATACCGTACCTGACACTCCTAGACAGTGGGAATAAAGTGGGAAGTTCTCTACTACAATTTGGAAAAATAAGTATCTGAATAAGTCAGAAAGGCAGGTGAACTGAGAGAAGGAAATCAGGATGATTATGGAATACCTGAGGCAAAAAAAAAGGTTGAGAGATAGGAAGAAGGGCTGGGTTCTCTGGCAGCAGGCTGAGAGAGAGAGATGTACACAATGTAGGAAGGAGGGTTGTCATTTAAATCGTATCTGAATCTTGATAAGTCATTCCTGCACTATGCACATCTTGGTCTGTGTAGAGCAAACATCAGTTACTGAGGGAATAGTAAAGAGTAGGGTGGAGAAACCTTAGCTCTTTAATGCTATTTCCACACTTATTTCATATTAAATGGTTTGTCTGGTTAGATCTGTTTCAACTTTCCTTCTTCTGCCTTTCAACCCACCATCTGTCAACCCCTAGCTTCCCTGTGAAGCCATTTTTCCCCTCAAAGTTCTTCATCCATCATTTTCAGAGACTGAACTTAACAGAAGAACTAAGGAGGCTAGAGCCCCTGTTATCACTACCTGATACAAAGCATGTCTACATGACAAGGGAAAAGTTGCATTGTCTTTCTCTTCCTGCTTCTCCAAGGTACACCTGAAATCACTGCTTATCCTCATGTTTTTAAAACAGATTTGACAACATCTTCGTATAGAATATGCAGATTATATATGCTGTATGGATATCTATCAATATTCACGTCTATCTCTCCTGCTGATGTGTGATGTTGTGTGACGTTGTGTGTCATATTGTTGCACTCTGAAGTATATTGAAACCCAGTTCTCAGTATTAATCCCTGATTTTTTCTAACCTGTGAATTTCAGAATTGCCTGGGATTAAAGTGGTTTTTGTCTATTAAGAAACCCAAGATCTTTACCCCACAGCTCTTACATCCCAGAAAAGTGTATTCTGAGAAAGAATATAGAGGGTTTGGTTTGAAATTCTCTTCACTGAAACTGTCAGGATTACATTCAAAAGGTGCTGGTTTATTTCAGTTTATTTCAGTTAAGAGAGGCTTTGGTAGGTCAAGAACAGCTCTCGGTTCATCCCCATCCCCAAGAAAGGCAGATCTCCTTCAGTGCCACGCCGTGTGGCAGCTGTCTCCTCCACCACATAGCTCTGAGTCCTCCCCAGCCCGTCCTGGGGAAAAAATAGCATGAGATTACATAACAGAAGATAGTCTCATAATGTGCATGCACAAGAGGGCAAAATTAAGGTCAGACAGGGAGTTCTGTAATGATTTTTGATTGCTTATTTCTCCTACTCTTCATTGAAAGGCCCTGCTCTCACTCACACTCTCCACTATTCATTTTCCTCAGCTTCATGTTTCTTACCCATTCCTGCCTGTTGAATCATGTTTCTGTCTCTGATTCTGTCTCTTGGCCCTATTTTAATACTTTCTGTACTTATGGCTCTCACTTTCCACTCCTATTTCTCACTGCTGTTTGAACAAACAGTTCACTGCCTAAGGCTGCTGTCTCCTGACAAATACAACATCCCCCTCTTCAGCCTGTCCTCATGTCTGACTCTACCTTCCCTCAACCTCTAAAACAAAATACTTTCAGATGTACAGAAGACTTTCTGATTTAATTTCCTCTCCAGACACAGAGAGGAATTATTTGAAAAATCCTGATTAGACATGATCTGAATCAACTGAGGCAACATAATGTACACATAGCATTAATAATACTGAACATTTATACAGCATCTTTAGCCATGAAAGTGCTTTACAAACACTAAGGGAGTGATTTTTCAGAGGTCCTGTGCACTCATTGCTCAGTTAATTTAGCTCTTTTATGTAACTGCTCAATGCTTCTAAAAATGAGAACCAATCTAATTAGTGTTTTAACAATGAAAAAAAAATAAAAATCTCTACCTATCATTTTATATATGGAAAAGTAGAACAATAAAGGGTACCACATATATCAAGCCAGGGTGTAGGACTGTCTTTTTATTTTAAGTTTGGATAGTAAGGCCCTGGGGCTGTATATAGAAAAGGGCTCAGCTCTCCAATTCATACAATAAGTGTCTAAATCCATAAAGTTTCTTGAAATCTAAGTTTCTGGGGATGTCGTTACCTAGATTTCTTCCACTTCCATTTTTACAGCAAAGTCAGAACTGGTTGTTGGATTTGAGACTTACACAGGGGAAAACTAAGGCGAATATGAAACCCACTATCTGCTTTTAGTCAATAATTCAATGGTTAGAGTGCTCATCTGGATGGCAAAAGATCTTATTTTTCCTAGTTTAACCCTTGAGGCTTGACAATTACTAAGAGTGAGCTAAACCTGGGTCTTTTAACATCTTACAATGATCCTAACTGGGTTAGATTTTCTTGTATGTTGTTTTACATTAAAAAACAACAACAACAAAAAAAGACTGTTTTGGGTTACTTTCCTTGTGTCAGGAGAGGTTTCACACACTCATTTACAGATGGAGGCTCCCTTTTCCATTTGCAGTCTTGTATAGGACTTTTTGCAATGTCCCAAGTTCTCATTATTTCCTGCTTCAGCAGTGCTCACCTTACTTCACTGGTTTCCTGTATCCACTTTTAATTACTGAACTCTTCCTAGACATTGTGAAGAACCTGCAAAACCACCCCATTTCAAGCATTCATCTTTGTAATGCCTACATCCTTCCTGGATTTAGCCCTCCATGTCTAAGCAACACTGTAAACAGAAAATATCAGGGACTCAAGTTCCTAACATCCAAAGCCACTTAAGTGGCATTAACTGGCAGTGACCTTCAAAGTTTACTTAAGAATTAGTGCAGATCAGTCCCCATAATCTAAATTTCTTTCATCCAACATCCATTTTTCTGGAAAAGGGCTGTATTCTGTTTAGTATTTTAGAGGAAAGAGTTTTCAGGTAAGTGATTCAGGGATTTATAAAGATTACTAGCAGCTGATAAAACATTTCAGTCTGACTCTGTCCTGTTGATACAGGCAACTCTGAGGTAGCTAACAGGCATTTTATAACTGCATCTCTTGACTCTAATGATTTGGAAGTCTCACTGTCAGTAAACCATGAGTGAAGTCATCTAAATCTGTGGATTTCACATTATCAATTTCCTACATCAAAAACTTTGGCAAGATGCATGAAGATCTTCCCTAGGATGCTCTACTGAGGAAGGCTCTGCTCCAATAGGTCAAATTTTTCAGATCCTTTAGTATGTGTCATCAGCCATGTCACTAAGACTAAATATTTTCTGTCCTTTCAGCCTATGTATAACTAAAACCAAAGCTTTATTCAGTGAAGATTTGAGATACTAGAATTGGTAATCCTCTTCTGAAAAATTAATCTTAATTATTGCTTGGTCAGACCTAACCTCAAAGATTTCTAAAAAATTAAGAATGACCTTGCTTTTGGGGGAGGAACTCTTTTGGTACAGGTATTTGTCAAAGCTAACAGACCTCCTAGGCTTTGCAGGCAAAATTTTCTCTAACATTTTCAAGTAGTTAAACAACTTCAGCTTCAGATATTTTGAGCCCAGTGGAAAGCCTCACATAATATGAACATGTAATGGTGCAGTGAATTCTTATAGGAAATGTTAGAAATAGTCTCTCCTTGATCCTATCCTTTAAGTGTGCCTGCCCAGCTTTATGATTCATCCCAGTGGTCCTGCTTTTTTCTCTATGGTACATCAAGTTGAACTTGTTCTATAGAACTTGTTTGGTATCTTAGAGGAAATTTGAATTCTTTCCTTGCTACAAGTATCTATCTGTAAGGGTATTCAGCAGCTTAAAAATTAGTATTTCCTTTTTCTTTCTCACCGTCTCATAGTTCAATTACTTTATTTTGCAGATTTGCAAGAGATTCCACACAACAGAAGCTTCCTTTGCAATCCAAATACCACCTGCTCAGAGAAACGGATCTTACTGGTGGGGCTCAAGCATCTTATAAGAAAGGAAGAAAACTATAATAAAGTGCAACTTGAAAACTGATGAAGATCTTGTCACAAGAACAGAATATTGCCTGTTTTCAGAAGCTAGTCTAAACAACAAAAACACTGCAGTTCAGTGGTTCTTTATTTTGCTGTATGGTGCTAGGAGTCCTGTGAATAAATAACTGGAAAAAGATGGCAAAGTTGAGACAGTACCTGTGCATATTTGAAGGCTGCCTATTTATTACTTGAATTTCATCAAAAATTAACACTTTTGCATTGTTTTTTCTCATGTAGTGCTATGTGTGTGCATGCATATTCATGGTTATACGTGCATATTTATACATGTTTAAGAACAATTTCAAAAGTGAAAAATAGTTTTGAAGTTCTTCATATCTAAATTTCCATCCTTTGAGGATCTTATGAGAAACTTGTACTCTTGGAACATCCTTGGAAGGTCTTTATTTATCTTCTTTTCATATTGAAATTATTTTAAGAATACAAATAGATCTAACACCAGAACTAGATCTAGTCCAAATTCACCATTCCTAGAATTAGCAACTTCCCTACACTGGCATCTAAATAAATAATATAACACTGAACTGTACTCATGAAAATTTTCAGAATGAATATATGGTACTCATTCTGTAAATATAGTTTGCTTTATATTCATGACAGTTTTATGGCTCCCTGTCTTATCTGAAATTGCCTCACCTCAGATTCATTGTGAAGCTGTTTTATTATAACATCACGGCAATTTTCACCAGCCATTTCAGTTTATCAAGACACTTTTAAATCTCCAGGAAGTTGATTAAAAGCCCATCACCCTTTTGCTTTCTGGAAGCAAACTGCACTTGCATCCCAACAATTTCCATGAGTAAAATATCAATTTCAGTGTTACAAAATATTAGGCTAAAATAGACACAACGTTACATTTCCCAGCACAACTATTTCAAACTTCTAATATATTATACGTAATGTGTATAGCATATACTTTATATTTAATATGTAATACATGTGCAATATACATGTATAATATGTATACTAGATATATATGTAAAAGCATGCATATTTTTCTTCCTTGTTAGTAGAAAATAAATTTTTATTTCCTTGAAACACCTGACATTTCAAATAACATCCTGTATACAGCTAATGTCTTTAAAAATATATAATTTCTATCATAAACTATCATATGTATTATATAATAGGGGAAAAATCCCCAGCAAAACCATTGTTGCCATAATTCACAACCAGTTTGTTAGAGGCTTAACTGCTTTCAGCTTTGCCTTGGGCCATTAACTAACAAACCAACCATTAACTGCTAGTAATGACCATTTTTTCCCAGAGATTATAGCTTAATTGAACTCCTGTGCTGTGTTGGTTATTTTTATGCCATCTCACAATGACTATGCATTATTGCATTTTTCTAATGTACCAACCACCTACTGAAATAAACAAGATAAGTGTTGGAAAATTGGATCTTTCACGGTATATACCATTTAAAATACATTAATGAACAGGTTTGATGTAGAAGACATGTTTTTTCATTTTTCCTGTTCTCCAGAGCATATGCATCAAGTAACTTAGATGCAAAATTAATGCATGCTGCTGTTCAGTAATGTATACAATGTCAAGCCACTGTATCAGTAAGCTGTGTTATATATTCATTTGGGCAAGACACATTTGATTATTAGCATTCTGTTCTTCAGCAACAAGCCACATGTGCTGTCTGTTGCCATGGAAATAAATTAGGAAGGATAACCTGACTACTTATCAATTTTTATTAGTGCAATCATCCTACCTGCTTAACCCCTCAGTAACAGTAACATATTGAAACACCACTGATAAAATCCATGCAACTCTAGGGGTGTGAGTTAAGTTAATAGGGTAGGTAGGAAGCCAAGGTACTGTGGAGATGGGGGAGAGAAATACTGACTTATAACATGATGCTGATGTGATTCATTAATATTACAGGATCAAAAATGTTAATGTTTCTAAGGATCTTAGCACAGTGGGAAGAGATGAAAATAAATGCAAAAACTTAAGATGGATAAAATGAAAAGTGCTTACCTCCTGCTGTGTATAAAGCAGTATGTGTAAATGCATATGTTAAACTATAAACTGGAATAAATGGAATCAAAACATGTACTTGTTAAATGTTAAGGAACATTATAATATATAATATCTATTATATATATAATTATAATATATAATATAATACTAAAAATATCCCTTAAAATAGAAGGGAACATACTCACAAGAACATCAGCGTGATTTTCTTTAAGACATTAAAATTATATTACTATTGGTCTGTGACCTTTAAGAGTACTGCTAATATCCTTTCAATTATCACCCATAGAAAAATCAGTTATTCTGTAGTACTCAGAAATAAAAATAAGCTTAACATACATTCCAAGATCTTCCTGGAATCAAAATAATCACTCGAACCAGGACATTAAGTTACAACAGATTCATTCTGAAGTATCTCATTTTGATCTAAAGATCTAAAGATCAAAACATTCCTGCAGAGCTAACTATTGTTAATCTATGTTTGATTGTTGTAAGGCTGACTATTTAAATCTCAATATTAGCATTCATGTTATTGCTGGGCTTATACACATTCAAAAAAAAAAAAAAAAAAAAAGAAAAGAAAAAAAAAAAAGAAAAAAGAAAGAAAGTAAGTCTTCCAAATCCTGTTTGTTTCAGTGAAGCATTGGATCTCACTGTTGTGAACGCAGTGTGTGAATGCATATCATATCAGTGAAGGCTCGATTGGAACCTCCTTTAACCTTTTGTCTTTACAGATACCCTTGTCAGAAGTGGACATGGCCTGCTTTGCCTTTGGCTTCCAGGATGACCCCACCCATCACCTCAGTCTTAGTATCATCTCTTTGCTCACAGGATTTGAGTTGTCAAATTAAACTGTACATCTGTGGGCATGGCATTATTAGGTTAGTAAATGGCTGTCTTCAAAACTTTAACAAAGCCTTAGTAAAAAAAGAAAAGGAAATATCCAAGACAAATAACTCTTTACTTCAGCTGAGAAGTATTAAACACCTAAATCCTTCACTTAAAAGGCTGCCAACTCTCATGTTTTATGAACCATGGGGAAATATGAAAAGAATTTGATAGGAGCTAAACTTTGTCTCCAGGAGAAAGGAGAAGCTCTGGCATGACAGAAGAAAACCCCCATCTCCTGGGATTCCCAGGTCTCTCAAGGGAGATGCAGATCTCTTCCCTCACCCCATCACTGGCATCTGAAGCTCTTGCTAGGGAAGATGAGTGGCTACCATGGGAAGGCTACATTTTCTTTTCCACCATGAGCTTCGTTCACTTACCTCACTGAATTAAAAATACCCCCAGGAGTGGCAAAGCTGCTTGTGGGAAAGACATGATGTGGAAATGACACTGACAGGAAGGGCCTGGGACAGAGGCTGAAGGTGAGCCAGGACAGGGAGCAAGGGAGACCTGAGGAGTTTGGGGCAGGAATCACTACTGAGAGAAGTGAGTGGATGTAACATTAGAAGTGGCCTGAGCTGTGATGAAATGGGACATCTGTAAGGATTAATAACTTTATATTATTTCTTATCCTTACATGAATTGTCAAAGAAAGTTAAAATGAACCATATTTAATATCAGTGTGAAATTCTAAAGCAGCTGAAATCTTTTAATGTTGGAGCAACTTGGACAATATAGGGTTTAAGTTTCTTCATGAAATGAGGCACAGTCTTCCAGGTCATTTAGGTACTTAAATATACTGAGTTATATAAGCATAAAGTCTGTGCACTTTCAATGATAACAAAATTCTCAAGGCATGTTTGACAAGCAGTCTCAGAATCATAATATTTTTCTCCATAATGTTTTAAAAGTTAGAAGAAGCCTGTGCCTTGTGAAGTAATTTGTTTTTAGAAGCAATAGTTGAAATTCACTTAACAATCTACATCAAGCTTCCAGTCATATATGCCAAATATTTTTCTCCACAGTGCCAAACCACCAGCCAGACACCGGGTCAAGGGTAGCTGATAGTTCAGAAGTCTTGGTTTATAAAAAAGAAGGTATCCGCTAACCACAAGCTCTGCATGTGTGTGTGTGTGCGTGCTTTTGTGTGTGTGTGTGCATTCAGTAATTACAGGATTTGGTAAATCTGGGGTTGCTCTCACTGCACCTCTTGTTCCCTGCAAGACTTTCAGCTTTTTGAGGGAAAATACTTTATTCAAACTTCAGATCGTTACTATGCTTTTCACATCCAAGATGCTAAGATGATCCATTTCATTCTCATAGTTGAAGATGTACTTTCAATGGACCCTGACAATAGTGCCCAAAGTCAAAGTTCAAACTGAATTGATGGATTACTTACTCCATTTCACTTCAGTCATGGTCTGTAAAGGAAACAAGACATTGCTATAAATGCCTGCACACTGACAGATTTCCAAACAAGGCTGCTGTTTGTGCAGACCTCTCTTTAATGAATCCTGTGTGCAAACAGACCTTCTCCAGTTGGAAGCCAAACAAATCCCAACATTGTTATCTCCCAAAAATCTCAACCATCCCTGTCAGCACTTCACTAGAAAGAAGAGTTGTAAAGCTCTGTATCCACCCAGACTGTCTCCAGTAAACCATAACAGTAATGTACATCTAATATACCCAAGAGTATTTGTAAATGTTGAGCTTTGAGCATAAAGCTGTTGTTGATAGCAGGTACAATTTTAGCAACTGGAGTTTTCACAGTTTACACATTAATAGATACTGATTGGACTAAAATTGAATTGGAACAGCAACAGAAGCATAGTGAAGTTACTGAGTCTGGGTATCACACTGGCGTCCAATATCATGTTCCCATGTGTATGGCATAGGCTGGGAGAAGGCACATAGCTCAGCACAAAATGAGATTCACATGCAAATCAAAAACATCACAAAAATAGATACCAGCATGCCATTAGGAACAGCAGAGAGTTGTATTTTTGTATTCATGCAGGCAACAATTGGTTTTGGTAGCAGAAACAGACAAAGGACAAAATAGTGTTATCCTGAATATAAGAAGTAAGGATCAGTTTTGAAGATAAGTTCTTCAAAACTGTAATGGGAAAGAAAATTTCTATTAAAAAGTCAATTTTCTGTCACCTTAAACTGACATCTGGTGATTTAATTCATAAACCAAAATAACATTACTGTGGATAAAAGTGAAGAATAGAAGCTAGTCACATAAAGGGGAGACTGTTAAATAAATAAACATGGGCCACACAGTGGTTCACTCATTCATGAATGCAGGAAGCAAAGCTTTCTTTTGCTCCTCAGTCACAGCTATTTTTATACTGGGCAATACTTTTATAGGCATAGCTGGCTCTCTTCTTTATACAAGGACAAGATGATAAAAAACAGGAATCTTCTCTCCCTGCTTCATTCCTGCAGCTGGGAGAACAATTCCTATTGAAGGTTTTGCATCAGCACCATACCAGAGTGATCCAGCCTCAAAACTAAAAATAACTAAAGCAAGCAGCTGTGAGTGACATTCTGTTCCAGTTTCCTTTGGGGATCAAGAAGCATTCCCGGGAAGGTACTAAAAGGACATTTTCTCCCTAAAAAAATAAAAAAAACCCCAATCTGGTGTGAAAAGTGTCCATCCTGTTTCTTGTTTTTCATCTTCTGATTTCACTATGATTCCACAGTCATTGAAGAGCTGAAGAGCTGGACAAAATATATACCTGGGATAGGGGATGTAGACAGGCAAGAGAGATTCTGCAGAATAGGTATGTTTACAGAGGAAGAATTCTACAGGATGGGTACATGTAATAGAAATACAGATATAAATATTCTTCTATAACATTTTTAAAGTAGTTTCAACAGGAAGTATTAAAAGTTCAGTCCTCAGTTCATTGTATATGACTCAGCCATAAGGTCAACATTCCCACTGTCTGATTTCCAGTGAAAAAGAAAACTTAATAAGAAAAAATAATAAACACAAAAACACATGAGACAGAGAGTTACAACCGGTGAGCAAAACCCCAAATCCCTGCCCAATTAACACCAGTGCAACTAAAATCTCATAGATAGAGCTGTCTGTTTATTTGAACTTTGTTTACTTTCTCTAACAAAAGCACACAATGTGGTGGGAGAAGTCAGAGATACAAAAATTCTCTGACAGGAGTAAGTTTTCAGTCATGACAGTTCAGACATTTTTAAAAAATTGCTAGCACACAAACTGACACGCATGCTTTCCAGCTGATCTAAAAGTCTTCCCTCGCTCTATGCCTTGCACTTTACCATAGTCACTATACAGCCTTTTACTGTTTTCACAAGTAGAAACTTTTCTAATGACCAAGCCTCGGGGAAGGGGTATGGCCACAACATTCTCCAGAGGCACAAAAACTCATGAGGTTGACAGATGGTTTTATTCATTTTTACTTCTCTCTTTGTACTGTACAATTGTGTTTCTTTTTTACTGTTCCTTTTTCAGTATTGTCAGCTCTCTTCTGGCTCCTTAAATAAATCCTCAGCTAAACCCCAAGTGTAAAGAGCATATGTTTTTTCCTCTGAACTGTAAGTATTTTAAGTATATTTGCAATGCTTTTACTTCTACCAGACCCTTTACTTTTCCATCTTTAATTTATACAGTTTCTCTAGAGAAATCATCAGGTGCACAGGCAAGCAGCCAGATTTGGAAGTTGTGATTTTGTATAAGTATTAGATTGTGATTGATTACTCAGACTAACAAATAGCAAGAGTTCAGAAGAACCTACATGATGTGAGAGCAGAATATTTAGTCAAATATTTTAGACATACAGTTTTGCTTAATTCTAACACAGTGTACAAAGTGGGTCCCTGAGCTCCAAGACAAACAAAACTAGATTTCTTATGGCTATCAGACTCTAAAAAGATATACCCTATTCCTGAATGTTTTCCAAAGTTGAGCATTTGTAAAGTATTTCTCCTGAGCACGGAGCCTTTGTTGTCTCATAAAGGCTGAATTCACAGTTTTTTACACACGCATTTTACCCTCCTACCTACTTCCACAAAATCCTACAGGAATTTAATAATCTACGTAATGTTTATCCTTCAGACAAATTTGGTTGGAATTTCACATCATCACACACAGCATAACCATGAAAACCTTGTTTTCCTATGAAACTGGATTATAATATCAAAGGATATTTGGCCAACAGGTCTTAACTCTTTCTGTACATGTCAACAAGAGTTTTTCCCTAAGATTGGACAGATTAGAAATACAAATTTTCCAGTGTGTCAGGTTAATAAATATAGACTGTGAAGGGTAAAAGACAATCCAAGAAGGGAATAAATTCCAAGGTTCAAGACTCCTTTGCTGACACAAGGGCACCACTAACATCTGCTTTTTACTGAGGAAACTTCAGCCTGGTTCCCTCAGCTGTCCAAAGCTGTGGGCATGTCAAGCTGGCCAAGGTATTACATCTCTAAACAGCACCTAACTGATGAATTTTTTTATAATGTAAAAACAAAGCCTTCTGAAACAAATAACCCTTCAGAAACAACATGAACACCATATTCATAATTTTCAGTATCCAAGGGACCTGGGAAATCAGTGAATGCTGTGGAAGAGGTTTTGCAAAGATGCCAACTTGAGTAGCATGCTCTGATGTCAGAAGGGAGAGGAAGTAAGGCTAACTCTATTCAAAGAAAGATTAAATAAATAAGGAAATAAAGCTTGAGCTCTTGAGTTTATTAAATGAAATACTGGGCAGGGCTCAGTACTTAACTGTATCAAGATGGACAGCTATTTAAGCCAAAGGACAATGTCAACACAAGGACATTAATCAATGAATAAAATTAAGCTTGTTGTTTTCCAGTTGTAAGAACACAGAGATTCTCAATGGCTTCCCTGTATAGATGGTGGTTTTTAAAAGGTCAGCTTTTACCTGGCAATTGATCTGTTTATGAGATTTTATGACATCTTTGCTTGGAAAGGGACTGAACATGAAAATGCAAGTGGTGTTCACTAGTTTCACCTTCCTGTGAAATCTTACAGACTCTTGAATTAGTAGTAGCTAAATGCAACAGGCCAAAAAGTGCTGAAAGTCCAAGGGACATTTTCAGAAACAGAAATTTTGATTCTTGAAGTACTGCGGTGAAAAAAAAATATTATTTTCTACTTAAGCTCCAAAGAGGAAGAATAAAAAAACCTCTTCTCATCTGCCTATATAACTTTGTGTTGCAAACAACACGTCTCATCAAGAGATGCAAGTATGACTCCATCCAAGTCGTCAGACCACTTCTCCATCCCATCATTATAATTTCACTTTTACCTGGTATGATCTTTTAGAAAACATCTACAGCTGTGGTTGCTTTTAAATATTATTCTAAATAATTCTGTTAACTACAAACAATTCTGCCTGTATGCTCACTTCTGTAATTTTAACAAGCAAGTTTTCTCCAGTTACTGTCCTAAAAACCTCAATAAATTCATAATATATTCACTGTGAAAATTAAAATCGTACAACTTGAAAAAGTGTTACATTTTAGTGTTTGAGAATCTATTCTTTTCAGAGTAGTACAAGAAACTTTGTGAAGTCAAGAAGTCCATTTCCCAGATCAAAAGCAGAATCAATTATATTGCAGTTTTACTACAGCTGATCAGCTTTAGATTCTCAGTTCCCAGATTTCAATCCTATTCAACTACTGAGTTAGTGATCATCAAGTTGACAACAGTGTCTAAGAGTTAAACAAATATTTAAACAAATTATTTCATTTGTAAGCATTAAAGCTCTTCCAATGATAGCTAAATCAGTATTAAACAAGCTGAAAACATTTAAGTTTTACCCACCAGAACTGCAACTTACAGTATCATGTTATAGTACAGCGTAGGCATAGATCTAAATGTATCCTTTGTAATTAATAATTTTAAGACAAAGTATATGATTTAGCTCAAGTATACATTTTTACCATCCATTGAGACTATTCAATAGTG
This sequence comes from Ceryle rudis, assembly GCA_033439905.1. NCBI lineage: Eukaryota > Metazoa > Chordata > Aves > Coraciiformes > Cerylidae > Ceryle > Ceryle rudis. Next base: position 68,666 of record JAAGNO010003259.1, on the reverse strand, counting down.
CAGAGATGCACAGCTATTTTTTTTAAAAAAGGTTAAACTCTTGGCCTTTTAGCTGTGTACATCCATGGCTGTTTGAAGAAGTGTGAACTAAATAGCCTGCTGAAATACTGCATTTCAAAAGATGGGGAATGGGCAGAACTGGTAAGAGGCCTTATTATACATGAACTAGATGAGCACTCCAGCTGCATTCTGCTTTCAATTACTTTTGAATCATCCCTAATCCCTGGAACTAAAATGTAATTTAAGGACAAAAACACAGTTTGAATTCTGCATTTAGGTAAGAGAGAGAAAAGTCAACAGATAGAAAAACAATGTCAAAAAGGCATTTTTAGCGTAAGTATTACTGTTAGACTGAAGCAGGAGTGCTCTTCATGTCACAGGCTAAGATTATAAGATGTCTGCCTGAGCTTTTCTTAATAACAATGTTGTGAACCCAGACTTTCTTAAAAATAGAAGTTTGTTCTTTTTTCAAGAAAACAATGAACTGTTTTGGAACAGATGTACAGAACTCAGTGAGATGACTCATCAGCTGTGCTCAGTTACAGTGGCTTTATCTGTAAATGTGTATAGATGAAAAGCCACTCAAGAGAGTTCATAAAAGAACAGCCAATCTACTGAGAGCTAATCACACTGGGCTATTCTTGGAGGAACACAGTGTTTGTACATAATGCCAAGAGTTACCAATTATTGCCTCTGCTTGGAAAAATGAATATATCTGTGCAGTTATTAAATGGTGTTCTCTGTGAAGACCTTATTTAAATATCGGAACCTGTAATTGTCTAACATTGACCTGATCCAGCAGCTGAGCACTCTGCAGTGTGAAGGCATATCTGCGTAACTTAAGCTCATTTTCTCTACAGGATACCTCCAGTGCCTGGCATAATAAGAGGCATACTATAATATGTCATTTGCATAAGGTTACATTTAATTCAGGAAAATGGATTAAAATCTGCATTTTAACACCAACTCTTTGCATGATACCTGCTGTATGAAGAAAGGATAGATAACTCATCAGATTTTGACTGATAATAATAAATGACACCAATCTTAAACATAAGTAATGTAGTGGTGAATCGTACTCTTACAACCAAAATAAACATTACAATCCCATTCCCTCTGACACACAAATTAAGAGCAATTTAATGTAGAAAGTTTTGTTACACAAGTACTCGCAACATAAAAAAGAAAGAACAAAATGGAGTATCTTTACTAGCAAATCCATAATTTTCTTTTCAAATCCAAGAAGGTAATTGTTAGCTAAAAGATCTCTTTTGTGACAATTATTGAAAAATCGGCACATCACCTTTAAAGTCAAAGTCAACAGCAGTACCTGTATGTTATGTACCTTTTTTAACATATGTAAAGCAAATGATATTGATATTGAGGGAAGACATATGGTAAAAGACAGGCAAAGACATTTGTATGATTTATTCATGTAATTTTGAAGTAGCATATTTCAAATCTCATCCCATTAACATCCATTGCCCACCTAATTACTATAAGTAATTGACAGCTCTCATTAGGAAGAGACAAAACTGAAGGGAATTAAGGTCTTGATCTTGCAATTGGATTTCCATGAGCCAATGCCTTCATTGTGTGGTGCCTCTTCAGCATATGTGGGCTAGGTGTGGATACAGGAGTTCATCTGTGCAGATGTGATTGGAAGATCAGGGCCTAGGTGATATCATGGGAATTAAGGAGATTCTGTTATTTGATACAGCCTTGCTCCAAAGTTACATAGCAAGTTAAAAGTCAACTGTGGAGGTATAGAGTAAATAGATGATAGTTTGTTACCTAAATTTGGAAAATACTGCAAATGACCCACTCTCTGATAATCCAAATCTGAAAGCAGAGGAGAAGATAATATTGCAAACTTGTTCTTTACACTTTTTTTGCCATTAGAGGTCCTTTTAAAATTATTATTGTTACTGAGAGATTTAAATGCTCTATGGGGAGATAAATACCAAAGTCTTGTTAACGATAATAAGATTTATTCACAGAACTCCCCATACACACCTTTGCAAATTTACCCCTCAAGCTTTAATCAAGCATTTGGGGAATAATTACTTTTAGTATTATTATTATTATTCACAGCCAGATTTAAGATCAAATGTACTGTGTCATACCTATGCAAAATAAGGTCACTCATAATTTATCCATGTTCAGCTGGGTGGATAGTGTGGGCCAAATTTACCCATGGTCTAAGCAGCTGTAAATCCCCTTGGAGTGCTATGATTAATTGATGACAGCAGTAGGGCATGTTACATGTGGCAATAAATTGATAGGGGAATAAATGAAAGTGGTGTGCCAAAGAGATCATAAAGGAAAGTAATACCTACAATGTACACAAGGAGAAGCTATAAAATGATCAAAGATAAAATTATATTTCATCTGATTCCTGGCAGAATAACTGACCCCACACATGCTCCTGCCTTGTCATGTTCCCTTTTAGAATCATAACCTCCTTGTACTTGCTCACTTGTTTTTACAATATGTACAGCCTATACTCTAAAGAGATGCAAAATCCATTTTGCCACACATTTTTGTCATACTTAACATACTTACTGGTGGAGATAACCAGAGCATTTAACCACAGATTCTAACATCTGGAATAACAGACTTTTGATAGTTGAATCCAGAAGGCAACTGAACTTAAGAAGTTTGTGGTTTTGTATTCTGCCCTTCTGCCCTTACTACAGCAATACGAGGTAAGGACAGACTTCACTGTCACCTGCCTCTCCAGTTTCACTTGTTGCAGCTTTCCATGAGACTTTAAGTTCTCTTTCATGTACTTCACGTGTAATGTAAACCTCCCCTTTTGCTCACAGCTTCATTTTATAAGCCCTACCTGTTTGATAGCTGGATGGAGATATGCAAGGTGGCAGGTGCCACTTGCATGGTGGCATGATTGATAGGTACCCATCATCACGATGAACATAACAACTACACAAGTGGTTTGTATCCCCTGGAGCAGTTAGGTGTAATGTAGAGCTTGCATTTTCCTCTCACAAGGCTTTAATTTAGACCTGTCTTCTCTGCCCAGCCCTTGTAGCACAGACAGATGACACAACCTCACTCGCATTGTTTCCTTTCCAAAAAAGATCAAAATGTTCCCTGAAACATTGCAAAACTGAGAGGGAATATGGTTTCTGAAACTTCAAAAGAACACCCTATAAAGGTTATATCCTACTGCTTGCACAAGTTGTGTAGCCTTGTGTTTGAGCAGAAGAAAGGAATTCCCAGAAAACAGAGTGTGGAATTTTTATTGTCTATTCCGTAAAGTCACTGTAGAGTGAGTGGCTGGCTAAAAAAAGAAAGATGAAAAAGCACTTTTCCAACACTATATGTGTAGGGCATGAACAATAGCCTGAATCATAAATATCTTTGCAACTGGGAGTGGGGAAAAGAGCTTATTGGCTGAGAAGAATGGAGTTTATTATATTGCAAGATATATGCAAGAAAATCAGATATTGAAGCAAGATCAGAATATTCACTGCAAGAGCTCTATGAATTACTGCTTTGGCGTTTGCTGGCAGGACTGAAAAATACAATGCTCAACTCAAAACATCTTGGTTTTCCTCATGAAACAAGATATTTAATTCCTGGTGAAATTAATGACCATTTCATATTAATTTTCTATAACTCAAGTACTAGAACTTAATCATAGCATTTAGTTGAAATGATGTTAGGTCCAGATAGACCTCTCTTTTAATCTTATTTGAGTATTAATTATGTTATAGATAGCGAAAGAGATAACTGTTATCTACACTGACATACATCAAAAAAACCCCAACCCATAGACAAATAATAATGCTATTGAATGTTCACTAATAAATTAATAAATATGTTATTAAAACATTAGTTTGTTGAATAAAAGATGGAAAAAAACTTAAATGACAAAGAAAAAAAGAGTCATAAGCAATGCTTTTCAAATCTTGTCTAGTAATTGCCACTTATTCCAAGATAAATTGCTAGTGGGTTAAAGTAAAGAGGTCTTGATCCTTTACAGAATGGCATTGTTATTTTGAATTTGACTGAGAGGGTTACAGTTATTTATCTTAAATCAGAAACCAGAAGTGCAAAACAGGAATTCTGACCTACCTGGCCCCATTTTAGTATTCAATTTAGAAGGTCAAACATAGAAGTCAGAACTATGACAAAAATATTTTGGTCTGCAATAAGATTTTTTTCTTTTCTCTTATTTCCTTATTCTTTTAAATTCCTGATAATAGAGGGATTCCAGCAATCATGATTGGAATAGAAGAGAAATCCACAGCAACATGAAAAGCCACAGCTTAGAGGGGGTAAGTGCTCTTGGCTGAGCCTCCTCAGCCTTCCCAAAGGGGAAAAAGAAACAAACTGGGAGGTCTCCTTCAATAAAGCTTTTTTGTATCCTGCACCTTAAAGTGTCTCGTCTTGCCTAATACTTAGGCTATGCTTTCCTCCTTTTTCATTGGAAGCAGTTGTGCCAACCTCGTACCCGTGTAGCTGCTGGGAAACAAGTTTCAGGCTGCCGGGATGGAAGCAGGAGAGAAAAGCTTGCTCCCGTGTGTGGCAGGGATCAGCACAGGATGAAGGGATACAATATGTAACCAGATTAATTGTGTGTTCCCATCTCTCCCTTTTGGACACCTCTTTCAGCTGGGAAGTTTGTATCATACCACCTTCATCATAGCCCAGAAAATAACATCACTGGGGTTGGGAGAGTTCTTCAGCAATTTTTTTTTTAATTTACTAAGAGTAAACATGAATAAGTAAATCTTGCTTTTTGTAACACACTGATTTCAGAATGTACTCACAGTAAAAATGCCTTTTAGTGCATACAAATAAAACATAAAGTTGAATATACCACATATGTTCTATTATACATACACAGATATGTTTACCTGTCTATAGTATGCTCTCTCTCACTATGTGCATCTTGCTAAGACTAGAATATATATTAAATAATTTAATACTGTGCAATTCTGACATTCCCCATTAGCTGCCAATAGAAACAAGTGAGTAACAGGTTCCAATACAGATCTTAACCCTGTCCTAATGTTCAAGTATCATTTTTCATTGAGCATAAAATATATGCTTCAGTAATATACTTCAATTATATAATATGTAATATGCTTCATATAACATATGCTTCATATAATATATGCTTCATATAATATACTTCAGTAATATGATAGTAATATGCTTCAATAATATACTTCAGTAATATACTTCAGTGATCAGTATAGCCTAGAATGTTACTGCAGGAATGCTAGCTATGTCCCAGTCAGAAGTTGAGGAAGCTGTCCTATTATGGCATTATAATTTCAAAGGGGTTGTGCTATCATAAATCAAGATTCATCATCCTGTGACTGTATATATATTCATTCCTATGAATTTAGAATGGGTTGAATCTGTAGGCACAAGCACATCTTTTAAATAACATGGCAATCCTGTTCTCTGCAAAATTACAAAAGGAGGTAAAAACACAGATAAATGTGTATAAGAAAACTTACCACTTAACTGTATTCTCTCTAATGTCTACATAAATCCATCTATATTTTCTAATTAATATAGCATTCTATTTAGCTTTCACACATGAATTGGCACGCTATAACTTAAATAGTGTTTGCAAAGTGCTGTATAAGTGCAAATGATTGATAAAGTCCGTGAATGGCAAAAAGCCAAAGAATATTTAGACCGAGAAGTACTTAATCCAGGGGCCTTTAGGGAAAACACTTCTCTTCGATATTTTCATAATTCACAAACCAGGAATTGGTGAATAAAAGTACTTTTTAAATATTCTTAGATATTATGAAACTGGAAGAATTTATCAGCAAATAGTTGATCTATTTCCCTATCATGTGAGGTATAAAAAGAAGATAGACTCATGATCAGTAACTATTACACAGCACTGGACTTTTCCCTCTTGTTATTAATTGATGATCTCTTTTCTTTGACTAGGTTTTGAGAGCTTGTATTATATAATGGCATTTAATATTATTACAACAGTTCTCTCACTTCTAGAATGCCTCAAAACAAGAACTTTCTGCTTAATAAAGACATTTATCCAGCATGAGATAAGTCAAGAGAGCTTTTCTTAAAAGACAATAATAAAAATTGGTACTGCCAGAAATAAATATAACTCTATTTGATCCAATAACACCTTTATAATTTAAGGGTTTCAAAAATCGTTTAAAGTACTTTATAGTCACAGCAGCAGATTCTGTCAAATGATTTGTTTTCAGAAGGCTCTAACTGTGTAAACTTCAGCAGCCGCACAAAATCACATTTGCTTTCAGGAAACTCCAGTTTCAGTATGGAAGATAGTTTTTGCCTGTTGTGGTTTATATCATTTTGTAAACATACAGCTTTCATTCCAAGAACCACTAAACAGGGATTCTTTTCAGAAACATGTTTGAGACTGGTTTTATCTTGTTGGCATAGCTTGTTGTCTAGTTTGAAAATCTGCTGAAAAGTTAATTATAGAATAGAATCACCTGATTAAGCAGTTTTCCACAAAATCCCAAGGAAGTTTTCCACAAGGCAAACTCACAAGTTGGAGGAACAAGAGGGAGGAAGTTATTCTTGTCATCACAGAAGATACATATTAACATGTCCACATTTCCATCTGTCATGGTGAAAATGCACTCTGCCTGCTATTGTGTAGATCCTTTGCTACCATCATTGATAGATTAAGTTTTACCGGTAGGTAAACGAAGACTAGTCTGCAGTTCTACAGTAAGCATTTCAAGGGAAGGCAAAGAAGGTACGAGAAGAACACTCATCTAGGATGCAGAGGAATCAAAGATCACTTTCTCACTGGCTAAAATTGAAGCAGGAGGTTTCTCTTCCAGATAAGTGCTTTGACTACTACTGGAGTGTGGTGACATCTCTCCTCTCAGGAGAACCTAATGACCTGTCAATTCTTAAATAAGATGGGACAGTGCCAACCTAATATTTTAGGACACTGACTGTAAAGACTGGTGCTCACAGCACAGGGATGTAGGAAATCTAATTTCACTTTTTTATTAAACTGGCTTTAAAAGATCTGCAATTTGTCCAGTGAAGGACAAAATCAAGCCCAGAATTCTTTATATAATTTTGTAAAACTGCATTCTTGTTTTCTGGACAGACTTAAATGCCATACACAGTAGTATCTGGTGTCATATTTAATCTAACTTCCCTGTTAGGAAAGATCTCTTGTGTGTCATATTATACAATTCAGCAGTGATAGCTTACTTGCTAATCACTTGCTAATGACAACCACCATGAAAGAACCCTTAAAGCCTAGGAAAATGAAAACCTTTTTTTCTTCTTGGTCTGAGATTCAGATTTTATATAAAAGGTGAAAATTGCAACAAGTTTTTGTAATAATAATATGTCACCAATACTAATAACTATTCACAACCACCATTACTAACTTGGAGATGATAAAAAATGGAACTAACCATAAATCTTAATGTTTTAGGGAACAGATTAATTCAACATAATGTAAGAAGAATTTGAAACAATTGAAGACATGAGTAGCCTCTTCAAATGTACAAGGAGTCTGTAAAGATAATAAAAGAAGGAAAGAAGTTTCTACAAAGCTCCAAGTGTATGGATCCTTATCCTTAATGGCTACTAATCAAATGTTTGTAGGATATTAATCAAACTTTTCCATGGCTTTCAAGTTGACACTTTTGTACAGGCAATGCTCCTGTTCAAACAGAAATTTTGGCATAGGTTAATAGTAATTATTGTCAATCACATCTCCAAGTTGTTGTAGTTAAGCACATTCCAGGAACTTTAAATACATTTAAGTCTCCTGTTATCCTAAGGGTTATTTTAATCTAGCAACTAAATAGGAACTTTAGTATTATACATATATGTGCCAGCAATGTGTCTTTTTGTTGGGCTTGGGAAAGGGCAAGAGCACAGTAGCCTACAGCTGTCAAGGCCTTTCTGAAGTGTGCAGTGGAAGCATGCCACCACACACAAATTGGTGGTTTCCTTTGCCAGACAACAGAAACAATTATAGAAGTAGACAGGGTTGGGCTTTTCCTCTCCCTCCTGAATTCCAAGCTTTCTGGGAATATCTCTCTTTGTGAAGTGAGTATTATTCATCAAAGTACACAGTGGGCAGAACAGCTCAGAAGGGATTGCACAAGATCCAAAGTGGGCACAGACACTCCTTATATAAATCACAGTTGCAGCAGTGACAGGAAAAATATACAGAAGCATAGGCTGTATTGTTAAAGTAAATCATCAAAACCTTGAAGCTGTCTGGGGATTTTTGCTCAGGGCTGTTAATGGCTGATGAATCTTCTGTAATCAGATAGAAAGCACAGGGCAAACTTGGTAACTGGATGTTTGTGGTTCTACTTGAGGCATTTACACACATATTCATGCTTTTGAGGGAAGATTTGTCTCCAAAAGAGCTGCCAAAATCAATGTGATTCTCTAGTCCGATCATTGGAAATCCAAAGGTCCCTCTGTGTGACTTCAGCAACAGAAATTATAATTGTGGGAAAGTAATTTAAAACTCAGTTCTAACATGATTTTTTAAGAGTAAAGCCCTCTAACTACTCCAGCTACAAGGCACTCAGACACAAATAGAGAAGAATCATTCCTGAATGACAACTACTCCAGGCTTCTGCCAGACCCAGTTGGATCAGCTAATAATATGGGAAATATCATGGTGTTTTCCCTGTTTTTGCACACACGAAAAACAGAGTTCCTGAACACCTTCTTTGCTTCACTCTTTACTTCTAAGACCAGCCCCTGTGAACTCAATCCCTGGATGGAGGGGAGAGAGCCTGGGGGAGGGATGACTCTCCACTGGTCAATGAAGACTGTGTTAAAGACCAATTACACAAATTGAATATTCATAAGTCCATGGGCCCTGATGAGATGCACCCAAGAATGCCAAGTGAACTGGCTGATATTGTCACTCTACCACTCTCCATCATTTTTTCAAAATCATGTCAAACAGGAGAGGTGCCAGAGGACTGGAGGAAAGCCAGTGTCACTCCAGTCTTCAAAAAGGGCAAGACAGAGGTTCCAGAAAACTATAGACCAGTCAGCCTAACCTCCATCCCTGGAAAAAATAATGGAGAAGCTCATTCTGGAGGTCATCTCTAGGCACATGGAATAGAAGAAGGTTATCAGAAGTAGTCAGCATGGATTTACCAAAGGGAAGTCATGCTTGACTAATCTGATAACCTTCTATGATGTTGTGACTGAATGTATAGATGCAGGGAGACCAGAGGATGTAGTCTATCTTGACCTTAGCAAGGCTTTTGACACTGTCTCCCATAACATCCTTGTGGAGAAGCTTGGGAAGTATGGGATAGAAGAGCAGATAATAAAATGGATTAAGAACTGGTTAGACAAAAGAGTCCAAAGAGTGGTGGTCAATGGTGCCAAGTCCAGATGGAAAGCTGTAATTAGTGGAGTTCCCCAGGGATCAGTGCTGGGTCTGGCTCCTGTTCAACATCTTTATCAATGACCTTGATGACGGGACAGAGTGTCTTCTCAGCAAGTTTGCTGATGACACAAAGCTGGGAGGATTGGTTGATACACTTGAAGGCTGTGCAGCCATTCAGTGATACTTGGACAGACTGGAGAGCTGGGCAAAGAAGAACTTAATGAGGTTTAACAAGGATAAGTGTAGAGTCCTTCATCTGGGAATGAATAATAAATTACACCAGTAGAGACTGGGAGATGATCTGCTGGAGAGCAGCCCCATGGAGAAGGACCTGGGAGTCTTTGTGGACAAGTTCTCCATGGAACAGCAATGTGCCCTTGTGGCCAGGAAGGCCAATGGCATCCTGGGGCGCATTAAGAAGAGTGTGTCCAGCAGATCGAGGGAGGTTCTGCTCCCCTTCTACTCTGCACTGGTGAGACCTCACCTGGAGTATTGCTTCCAGTTCTGGTCTCCCCAATTCAAGAGGGACAAGGATCTACTCAAGAGAATCCAATGGAAGGCTACAGGTGATTAAGGGACTAGAACACATACCTTATGAGCAAAGGCTGAGAGACCTAGGGCTCTTTAGTCTGGAGAAGAGAAGACTGAGAGCGGATTTAATAAATGTTTATAAATATATGAGGGCTAAGTGTTGGGAGGTGGGGGGACAGCCTCCTCTCACTCATGCCCTGTGATAGGATGGCAGGAAATGGATGTAAGCCAGAGCACAGGAAGTTCCACCTCAACATGAGGAGGAACTTCTTTATTGTAAGGGTCACGGAGCACTGGAACAGGCTCCCCAGAGAGGTTGTGGAGTCTTCTCTGGAGATTTTCAAAACCTGACTGGATACGTTCCTTTGTGACCTGTGCTAAATTGTATGATCCTGCTTTGGCAGGTGGCTGGAATCAAAGACCTTCACTAAGGGGAAATTCTGCCTGACAAATCTAGTGGCTTTCTATGACAGAGTAACTGCATCAGTGGACAAGGGACGACCTATGGATGTGATCTATCTGGACTTCAGCAAGGCCTTTGACACAGTCCCCCACAACATCACACTTGCCAAGTTGGAGACATATGGATTTGATGGGCGGACTGTTCAGTGGCTAGGGAATTGGCTGGATGGCCGCATCCAGAGGGTAGTGGTCAATGGCTCAAAGTCCAGATGGAAAGCAGTGACAAGTGGTATCCCTCAGGGGTCCATACTGGGACCTGTCTTGTTTAACATTTTTATCAACGATATAGACAGTGGGATTGAGTGCACCATCAGCAAGTTTGCAGATGACACCAAGCTGAGTGGTGCTGTCAATACACCAGAGGGGTGGGATGTCATCCAGAGGGACCTGGACAAGCTGCAGAGGTGGGCCTGGATGAACCTCATGAGGTTCAACAAGAGCAAGTGCAAGGTCCTGCACCTGGGCTGGAACAATCCCCACTATCAGTACAAACCTGGGGAAGAGGCAATAGAAAGCAGCCCTGCAGAAAAGGACTTAGGGTTGCTGGTAGACGAGAAGCTGGACTTGAGCAGCCAGTGTGTGCTTGCAGCCCACAAGGCCAATCGCATCCTGGGTTGCATCAAAAGAAGTGTGTCCAGCAGATCAAGAGAGGTGATTCTACCGCTCTACTCTGCGCTGGTGAGACCTCACCTGGAATACTGCATCCAGCTCTGGAGCCCTCAGCACAGGACGGACATGGACCTGATGGAGCGGGTCCAGAGGAGGGCCACGAAGATGATCAGGGAGCTGGAGCACCTCTCCTATGAGGACAGGCTGAGGGAGCTGGGATTGCTCAGCCTTGAGAAGAGAAGGCTCCGGGGAGACCTAATAGTGACCTTTCAGTACCTGAAGGGAGCTTACAAAAAGCCTGGAGAGGGCCTGTTTACAAAGGCCTGGAGTGAAAGGACGAGGGACAGTGGTTTTAAATTAGAAAAGAGTGGATTTAGATTGTATGTTAGGAGGAAGTTCTTTACCATGAGGGTGGTAGAACACTGGAACAAGTTGCCTAGGGAGGTGGTTGAGGCCCCATCCCTGAAGACATTTAAGGTTAGACTTGATGAGGCTCTGAGCAACCTGCTCTAGTTGAAGATGTTCCTGCTTTCATCAGGGGGGTTTGGACTAGATGACCTCTAGGGGTCCCTTCCAACCCAGACATTTCTGTGATTCTATGATTCTATGATCTCCAGGGTCCTTTCCAACCCCTGACATCCTGTGATCCTGTGAATACAATATTAATTTTAATGCCAGATAGCAGGACTTAACGCTCATTCTATGTTACACATATTGCATCACACAGCTGTTTCAAAGCTAAAAATTCGTCAATATATAATGTCTTCCAAAGCAACTTTCTCTATATAGAATTGCATTCCAAATGGGTTGATAAATAAAACAAAATAAAGCAAAACAACAACAACAACAATAAAATTGCTGTGTATATTGCAATGGGGAAAGGCAAATAAGTTTTGATTAGGCTATTTAATAAATTCAGCTTCAGCATTCAGGAACTGTGTAACTGCTTTAAGACACCAAACACAAAGGAAGTGAACTGCTGTGGTTTAATCATGAGGGTATGATCTTGTTACAGCCTTAAGAAAACATCCTCAGGAATTTATCTAAGCAACTAACAGATAGAACTTATTTCCAAATACTGTTAGAATTTAATAGAAAGTGATTCCTAATATTAAGCAACAAATATTTGCTGTAAAAACATGTGAATAGGTACAAATCTCAAAGTGTGGTTAACCAAAAAAGACTACAGAACAACTCCTACAATATCGCTACTGAATAGTGAAGTTTTTTCCTCTGGGTAAATACTACCAGTTTCTTTCACCCATGATGGCCTATGGACATGGTCTCCACAGAGCTCTAATCACAGGTCATAGCATTTGCAGGCAACATCCAGCTATGCAATTCATTCATTGCATAAAACAACACAGAACAAAGCAAAACTATGGAAAAGGAAAATCCTTCATGGGCTGTATTAGTTGCAAACGATTCTTTGAATCCATATGTTATTTGTGATGTACAGATCTGTGACATATACAAACTAAGCAACTCCACACACACACACAATCTGCTTTAAATCTCCCTTAGACAATTCCCTAGAAAGTCCCATCATGTCTCTCAGGTTTATATTGAACAGTAACCTCTTCCCAGTGTGCACCTGCCTGTCTGAATTGCCACAGGGCCATTACATTTTGGCCCTCCTGAAGCCACAGATGGACCTTCTGGATTCCATCCTCAGAGTCAAAGCCAAAACAAGAATGACACACATTTGATTTTCTGTCTTTTTACATGTAAAATGGTATATTTCTTTCCTGATGGAGGATTAGGGCTCAATTCCAAAACTCCATGCATTTTTATGTAATCAACTCGGTCTAGACCACGTTCAAGGTTTAATGATATTTTTGAATTATAGATGCATTTCTAGGTTGTGTCGCTCCTGTCAGTTTTACAACTATAAGGTTACCTCACAGAAGAGTAATGGTGCTCAGCACATACCACATAATATATTGTCTACAAGAAAAGCATATAAATATTTTCTTTTTCTTCTTTTCTTCTGCCACACAAACTTAGAATTGCCTTGTATTTCTGGCTGATACTTTGGAACAAAGTTAATGATTTTCTTAAGTGTGTCATCAGTCTCAGTGCCACTGGCAATGTTACACAGGGATGTTTGAAAGAGTTTTATGAGGTGAGGTGAGGAATAAAGCCTTTACAGAAAGTGCATATAGATCTGTTCTACTCTTATAGGATCTTACCTATTCTGATGAGCTGGGTAAGCTGAATACCACCTATAAATAGTTAGCTTGCCAAAAACTGTGCTTCTATTATTAGCTATTAGATACATGACAACTAATTAGCATTCACTTTTCTAATTGCACTGCATCTGGGTTCTTCTGAGTCCTCTGTAATTGTGTCTTTTAGGAGAGGAAAAATGGGAAAGGAAAGCTCTGCCAGTCTTATTTACACATCTTTGCCAAAATTATGATTTAATAGCAATAAAATTTTCAATAGCGAGGCAATTTTTCCCTGTTTTTATCCCAAAGTCATATCAAGTGAATCTGAATCAATGATAAATGTCTACATTAAAACCATCATTGCTAATAGTATTCTATATCATTCGTCTTTTGTTCAGTGTGACCAAATTACAATCAGCACATGACTACAGCTACTTGTGATTAATGATGGTTTTACTTAGTAACTGACAGAGAAGCTTCTGGGAGGAAAATGGTAATATATTTCAAAATTTCAAGCTATAAATTTTGGGACAAAATAGGTCTCTTTTCAAAGCTGTAGTTAACATGTCTGCTGCTGCTTTTACCACTGTCAGACTGAAGGGTTTAAAGTTGCTCAGATTTTTAAGGGATTATACCTCTCGTGTCAGGGTGGAGTTTTGGTTTAGGAGTTCTTAAATCCTTTACAGACTATACACAATATTTCAGAAGAACTAGAGAGTATGCAAGGAAGAGTGTTGCAATCATGCAGAAAAAAAAAAATAAAATTAATGACCTGGAATAAAGTCTCTCTGAAAGCATGGTAAATTAAAAAATTATAGATAACCTTTATGAATGAATTAGAGAGTAGACTTTGTGAAACACTGGAAGAAAGCTGTAAAAGCTTTCACTTGGCAGAGGCTGATCTTGATAAGGTCAGAAGTGGATAAAAGCCATTTTTACCCTCTGATGGGCACTCACCAGCTTTAGGCTGATGTTTCTTAGTTTGGCACAGATGTTCACATCAAAACAAGCTCTCCCGCTGAAAATCTCAAGAGTCTGAACAAGAAGAGAGAGTTCCCAAGCCCCTTGCCCACATTTATTCTGATACAGAACAGCTGGGCAACATATAAAAGACCTGTATTGCCATTGACAAAATTATTATAAGCCTGAGAAACCTCTGTCTTTCGAACTATTACTCTGTAAATTGTGCCAATAGTATAGTTATTTAAAATTGAGAATGAAGTAAAAAAAAAAAAAAAAAAAAAAAGTATGTGTTTTAGAGAGAACTTTCTACATCATTTATCAAAGGTTGATGGCTACTTTATACATCTTGAAGGGAACAGTAAAATTCACCTCTGCCTCACCAGGAGCAAAATTCTTCTGACTCAGAATAGCTTTATTAAAAGCCTTTAAGAAGAACTTTACGAAAAGTCCATTTTGAATGTGAAACCCTGATTCTAACTGAAGTCACTATCAAAACTCCAGTACGCTTCAGCCAGTCTTGATTTGTACCCTAAATCTGTCTATGCAAGAAAAGAAAATGTACCTTTTTTTTTTCATCATATTCACTGACAAACTTCAAAATATATGCAGAATAGGGAGAACTGTATATTACCTGCTTCTGTGGTCTTCTCAGATTCTGTCCCTATTTTCTGATACACTAATTTGGGATAATTGCATTTACCCTGATTCGTGTAACTACACTGATAAGCGTATTATGTTCACAACATCAATACCTAATCTAAATATGTGACTGTTCATACTGGGGTTTCTTTTCCTATAAATCAGTTATAATTAAATGTGTATTCTTATTTAGATATATATATACACATACACATTTTGAAGCAATGCAACTGGAAGGCATAAATATTTTTTCCTATGAGTAACTATGCTATGAGTAACATATAACTAAAGAAAAATGCTTTCTAAAAACAATCTGCTGATCTTTTAAAATTAATTCCTGTTGTGACTAGAAATGACATCAAGGAGTTCTGGGAGACTTAAAGATTGCAGAAGAAATTTTGGTTGTCATTTCCTTTTCTTTTAACTAATAAGGAGTAATTTAAAATGTTTTTCTAGTGGCAACCCTGGATCTGTGTAACAATCCAGAAAGATTTTGCATGTGGATTACAAATGTTATTCTGTTCCCACTAAGTTTCATTAGTAGGCAGGTACTAGGGAAGTTGGATTGTCTGTATTTAATACACTTCAATCACCACTAATGTTGATGCAGATCACAGCACAACATGCTTTTTCAAATCTTAGAAAGAGTTTAAAGCTGCAGATATACGACACCACATAAACTGATAACACATTTCTTGTAAATTGAGCAGATTTGATCTGCAGACTATTGAAACGTATTTGTATAACAACACTTCAGAGTAAAATTACTTCTGTTAATTCTGCTTCGTTTAAAAACTAAAGGCACTTTTACTCTACATTGATCTTAGTTCCAAAACTGTCACACAGTAAGACAAATATTAAACAGTAGTGAAATACGTATAATATTTTGGTAGTAGAACTACTTACATAAGGTTCTCTTTAATTTTACTTTATAAATTCATTTATTCTTACTGTAATTTTGATGACATAAAAAAATCAATAATATAAGTCAGTGCATAAAAAAGTAAAGGTGTTGCCTACAACTATTTGTATGGAGAAAAAAAATACTTTGTGACATTCAGACCTCATTACAAATCCATAGAAAGTGACCTTTGCAATGATTTACAAGAATTTAAATCTCCAAATGAAATAAGTGAAGTTTACACCTAATTACTTATTCAGAATGTCCCATTGGAAATACTACATGCAATAGAATAATCGTTTATGAAAAAACACACTCTGTTCTCCTTCTGGTACAGCTATTCACGATGATTTTGGTTTACAGTTTGTAGCAATTACATAGTAGAACATATGAAGAGATAAGTCTTTTTCTCCAAGACTAGTTGAAGTATAAACTACATGGTGGTTAGGTCAAAAGCTGAATATAGGACATCTGAAAAACTCTATCATTTTAACACCTTCAGACACCTAATACACTTCATTTCAGTGAGCATCTTTCTTTTCCCAATTAACCTAGTGTGATCTTAATCATGTAGTTTGTCCAGATCAGTCTCACATTTCTGTTTACTGGTATATTAACTCTCTGACTTCTAATATTTTATATTAGTATATTAGAATAAAAACAGTTTATAAAAATAGTGTGATCTTATTAGGTAATTATGCAATTATCATTATTAGTTAATACACTATAATGTCAGTTAAACAGTCTATCACAACATAATATGTTACAATTTGGTAAGGTTTAGCTTCCAGATTAGTTTTAAAGCAGTTATCATTGTATAGAGGAGAAAAAAATATATCAGTGAGATTTTGTTAAAAATAAAAACAAAACAAAAACCAAAGCCAAACCAACAGATTCTAGTCTAATAAGGAAAAGAAAAGCTACATAAATAGTTTGTGTCTGCTTCAATAATTAAATTGTGGTGAAGCCTGAAAAATATCATAAGATGTTAGCAATTTTTCAGTGTTTGGGGAGTTTTCTTCAAAACACTGGGTTCATCATGATTTCTTTCATTTTCTTTTTTTCTTTTATTACCAAAACTGCAGCAGAAATACTACCTTCACTACTACATCTGGAGTTGCTCTACCACTAAAGATTAAGTATTAAAGATTATGAGTTGAAATCAAAGTTAATGAATTGTTATTTTTTTGATTGTAACTTTTAATGTTGGCAGATCTATATCTGTTAGCAGTTCCAGAACTTTCATACTTTCCCCTAAAAACATTGTTCAAAACAACAGTTACTTATAATTGTATTTGGAATATCAAAGTTTTTGCTGTGAAGTGAGTTATTCATCTAACCTGGGATATTATGCTGTATCCGATCTTTTGGCTCAACTTCCCTGATACTGACCCTGAAGCCAGCTGGTTTACTGTTTTTAACTGAGAAAAGATACATTCTTGTGATTAACTATCAACACCTTGCACAGAGATAATAAACAACCAAGTGGTGCCACATGTATGGAACAAAATGTGACACCTGATATCAATTTACTAGTCCTCATTCATGGAGTAAGATGCACAACGTGTATTTCCCAAGTGCCAGTCTCGTAAAGCATTAAAGAAATTTAACTTTAAGCATGCAGGTATTCCCACTAAAGCCAACGGAGGTCACTTAAATCAACAACAGCATTACTATGTGCTTAAATGGCAGATAAATGAGGACACCAGTTTTGGGAAAGTGAAGAATAATAAAAATGAGTCACAGAGCAGCTTAACCATCTTCCTCCACTGGGGCAGAGCCAGTGAGAGTGAGACAAAGTGCAACATGGAACATTTATGCTTAGAAACTGTCACTTCAGCAACAATAGGAGTCTGGTCCTCTGCAACAGGAAATTCAGTGGATAAAAAATATCTGTTTTCAAATCCATCTAAAAGAGCAAGGGCTTTGGATATTTTATTTTATTTTTTTCTATGCAAAAGACTGTGTTTTTCTCCCAAAACAACTTCTAATTTCTTCCTTTCAGAATGTTCCTGTTTTGGCCCCTCAGTAACAATATTCCAGATAAATTTGGCCTAGGGCTCCTCACTTATCTGATACTAATTTCCTTTTACTTATTACACTTTCTTTGCTGTTCTAACTTCCTGTGTTCCCAGAAAGCTGCTCATGGTAGTGAAAATTTAGTTTGGATTTTGTATAGCTTTGTACTTGTTAGTGTTTTATTCACTGGTTTTCAAGGTTTATGGCAAAAAATTTTGCCATCTCTTAGTGTTTTTGTGTTTAACCTGTTCTGAAAGGATAACATTTCAGACCATGATGTGGTGTGGAACAGACTATGATGTGATGATGAAGGTGAGTCTCTGAAAGTTTATAAAAGACTCCAGAAATATGCAGAAGCATTCTACCTTACACCTGGAGTGTCCTGTACTCTGGCACAGCACCACTTTAAATGAACAGGTTTCAATAAGTTTATTTTTTCCTGAGAATTAAAAATAATGACTGAGCTTCAGAAGTTAATCTTAAGCAATTACATCCTACAGGAACATTATTCCATAAACTAAAAATTTAAGAAAATATAAAGGAAATCTTAAATTTCCCTATTGCTTTGTGGTATGAGAGTATCATCTGGGGTGGGGGAAGAGGTACTAAAATATACAAAAAAACCCACCAAATATTGTTACATGTAAAAAAATCGAATAATCTGAATATGCTAGAAGACACTGGGAAAAAACATGAAGGAATTGTTTCAAAGCAATAATATGTTCACTTTGCTGCTTCTATTACACTTAAACGCTGTCTTTACACAAGTGCCAGTATTTACATGGAAAGTATCATCTATCTGTCATTTATCTTTGCTAAATGAATGCAAAATCTAAACAAATATGAACCTTCAATGTCAATTTTTACTCATGGATAACCAAAGTCAGAATTACATTCTACTAGTTCATTAGAAGTGAAGCCATTTAACAAACCCAATGAAATTAATAACTTCAATTGTTCAGTTAGTGCTATAACTTCCCAATTAATTTCCAAGTCACCAAGCATTATATTTAAATCAGAAATGTGTGCAAGGAAAAGCAAAACAATTACTCTAATACTTTCTAAATGTCTTAAATTCTCTTCCATGCTTTTTTGCTTTTTTTTTTCTTATTATTCTTTAGTTTTAGTTTATTTCTGTGTTAGCCTAGAATATGCATTTTTTTTTTAATTTTGTGGATTTTGACTACTTTAGTTACAGATGAATGTTGAAAACAGAAATGCTACCCACACTTTAGAAGTACTTTGTCTTTGTAGTCCCTTTGTTAGCTTCACTTAATCTTGGTTTTGGAAGTTAGTGTGATTAAATTATTGAAATGGTGAATTGAGTGGTTGTTGGACAAACGCTCCCAGAGTGCACCCAGCTTTTCCATATATGAACATTTCTGCATCTGCAGGAACAGTTTATACTGTTTCAAATTACCTATGCACAGGTCAGTCAATCCTGTAGCAGGGACTGACAGGGGAGTACCTGCTATAACTAGATTATTCACCCAGGCAGTTAATCAACAGATCTTAAGCATGAAGGTTGTGCCTGTCAGTTGGTTCGGGGGCAGCAGGATGTGCCTAGGGGATTCTCCAGGGCTGTCTGAGATCCTGTAACAGTGAGCCAAATGCTTTACTGTGAAGCTGGCTATGAGTGCAGTCCATCACCTTATTTCAAGTCAGTCCGTTGTCCCAACCTATAAGGCTGTAACTGGGGAGTTCCTGGACTAACAGGGAATTGCTAAGTGTCCTGGAAATGCATGCACATGCACAAATGACCCAGATGCTCATCTGCATTACAGCTGTAACAAAGCAAATTTTAATTTCTTCCTTACATTGTCATAACTTTCCTTCCGTGTATCTTGTGTCACACGTCAAATGCTGCAAAGTTATCTTTGCAGTATCACCAAGTCAAAATAGTAGTAGTAGTACATGTGGTCACTGCTGGAATGCGTCACATACTTGTTCAATAAACTGATATCTTGTTTGCAAAAGATTGAAGAAAAGATAGTTTACAAATACATTAAGTGTATATGCAGTCAAGACTGTCAGGTATGAAAATAAATATGCAAATGAGAGAAAAACAGTGACTAAACAAGTGGATACACAAAACTGTAAAGTTCACAGTAATCTATTTATTGAAATAAGCTATTTAACAGTTTTAACAGCAAGAAGTGATTGAATATCTAAGCACACAGTATAGTTTGCAAACAGAAAGGGAGACTTTAAATGTTCATACACTGTGATGTAAGTAGCTAATTCTGCATGTCACATGAATGTTTTCTCATTCAGACCAGATGAGTGGCAAATTCCCAGTCAGTGGTGGAGCCATTTCTAACAAGAATCTTCAGTCTGTGCTTCCCCATCTCAGGAGTAATTGGCCAAACTACACAGCTGCTGTAATCAGCTTTGTTTCTTCTCTTACTTAATCATTCACTACCATCCAAAATGAAAATGGCAATGCTCTTTTCACAAGTTCTCATATTTCAGTTTTCATTCCTAGGCAGATTCTATCTAATGGGTTTAGATTAATGACATTATTTATAGCCATGTTATTTTCTTGAAGCTACTCCAATGTCTGCCACTTCAGTCCTCACTATATAATAATATAATATAATTAATATACTATAATATAACTGTATATAACTAT